>CAHIKZ030000367.1:570000-632500 GCA_903632075.3 Acanthosepion pharaonis | reverse complement strand
CTTTGTGTTCATATAAGTGTTTTCTTTTCTGGACATACAGTGTGCAATTTTCTATATAGCTGAGCGTTTTCAGCTATTCTATTAATCATTATCAAGGCAAGGATTTTTTTTTCCCCCTTTTTTCATTAAATATGTAAATTTATAGATAGAATATAGAACATTTGGACTATTTTTACACACTGTATATCCAGAAAAGAGAAACACATGAACACAATTAAATAAAAAGCTTAATTGCAATACCTTGTCAGTCCTCTTTAATGAAATTTGAGAGTGTGTGTGTGTATATATATATATATATATATTAGGATATTAAAACAACATGTAAAAATTGCTACACAATTGCAGTCGTATTTTGACACATACCAATGCGTCTCTTTAGGTGACTGTAAATTACTGGCGAGTGAATAATTTGGTCCCAAAAGTAAAATACATCCCTTTCTCAAAAAAAAAAAAAAAAAAAAAAAATAGGTAGATGTGTGTGTGTGTGTGTGTGTGTGTGTGTGTGTATACATACATACATACATACATATATACAGTTAAAAAAAAACTGTAAAGGTTCTTCTCTTCCACAATTGTATATCTGACATTATTACATTAATGATGAAAGGACGGTGAAAATTTTACAGCTCAACCATGAAGGTATTTGGGAAAAAAAACAAAAAACAAAAAAAGAATGTTTGGTCATTTGGTCAAATTGGTTTAAACATGAATTTCAATATCCTCAATTCCACAATTTTTTCTTTTTACAAATATTAAAAAAAAAAAGAAAAAAAAAAATTAAAATTAAACTGATATTTAAATCTTCAGAGTTCAGAATATAAGCTAAACTCTTCAGAAAGTGTTAACGGATTAGACCTAATGTGAATAGACATACCAAGTGAACGACTAATAATGAATTACAAGTACCGACAGGCAAAATGGACCTTCATTTTATAATTTAAATGGCTGACTTTATACTAAAAAGTATACATTATATGTTACATGCCTTTCTCAAAGTCACAAGACTTCAAAATATTCAGAAATCTGCAAAAATAGGAAAATTATTTTAATCATTTTTTGTTGCAATATCAATTTCATCAAACTAAATTACTCAAGACATTTTTAATTAATTAAATATCACGAGACAAAGAAGTCAAAAATATTGATTGCCTGTACATATATTCCCCTCTAATAGTTCTCTTATTTAGTGCATTTATATTTATAGCATATTTCATTGTCAGAGAGCCAGTGTGTAGCTCAGTGTGTAGGCTGTATATGTACAAGCTTTTGTTCAGTTGCTAAATATTAAGAATTCCAACAAAGAGAATGTACCAAATCTAAACTTCCTACCAAAATATTCAAGATTTACTCCTAAGAATGAACAATCTCCACAAAAAAAATCTTTATTAATATTTTTACTTTTTAATATTTTCAACAAATGCTTTCCTCCCATGAATTTAAGCCTGATACTAGATTGGCAACTATGTCTCAATGTTTTACAGCTGAGTTCTATTCTAATAGATTCTTTTCTTGCCTGTGGAACTCCTTTCTAATTTTTTGCTTTCCTGCTGCCTACAATCTTAAGTTTAAATGCAATACCAATCTCCATCTTCTTTATACCTGAACTGTGTTCCTTTATTGTCCTTTCTCCTCACTAATGTCTTCTCATTCTATTTTACTTCCAGTAACTACTCGCATCTGAATGACCTTTATTAACCTTGCTTCAATTTCTCGTACTTAGACTGTGGAGCTCCTTTGCAATTTTTTTTGCTTCCCTGCTACCTACAATCTTAAATTCAAAGGTAACATTAATCACCATCTTTTGTATTCCTGAAACCTGTACCTTTATTGTCCTTTCTCCTCATTATCATCTCATTCTATTTCACTCCCAGTAACTCCTTGTGTCCGAGTGGCAGCATACCTTGCTTGGGGTAAATGAATTTTATAAACAAAATACTTGAAATCACAAAGAACATTTCAGTTTTAAAAATAGAATGATAAAAAGATTTCAATTCATTAATTAATACAACAAATATCATCCAAGAAATACTGAACAATACAAATGCAAAAAGATATACTTATTATAAAACCCAGGTTGTGTGTGTGTGTGTGTGTGTGTGTGTCTGTTCGTTTATATATTGGATCGGATTTCCTACATTTTTCAACCGATTTCAACAAAACTTCACAGGACTATGTAAAATTACCTTGCGGTGGTTCTGACAGCGCCAAAAATTGGGAAAACAATTGTTTTTGCACAAAATCAATTTGAAAACACGATTAAGAGGCATAAAAATGAAAGGGATTTTATAGAGTTATACTTATTATAAAACCCAGGTTGTTTGTGTGTGTGTTCCTTTATATATGGGATCGGATTTCCTACATTTTTCAACAGATTTCAACAATTTCAGCAGGTAGTGTTTCTTATTGTATTGCACACTTTTTTTCTTTACTTTTACATTCAGAATGCTTTAAAAATTCCATTTACAAGACAATTGTTTATAATAAAATTCTATTCAATCGGTAGACTCATAACGATTGAAAACTATGTTTTTTGTTTCAGTTTGGGTTTGACCAATTAGTTAAAAAAAAAAAAAAAAAAAAAAAAAAAAAACACTAATTAAAACATGCATGTCCGTCAAACTTAAACAAACCTTTGTTAATTTTATTTTCAGTCTCTATGATGGTCAATACTTGATCTATCTCTTCCCCGGGCAACGCCAGGCTCTACTGCTAGTATATCTATGTTTCAGACTATAAAAAAAAAGTATTTCATAAAATAAAACGCAAAGATCAATTTCAGCTACTAGGAAAACTTTATTATTTGGGAAAGATAAAATAATCTAGGATATCTACTGGAGAAAAAAACTATTTGCATACAGAGAGAAAATAAATTGAGCAAATATACAAAAATAGAAAAGAGTGTAAGACAAGGTTTTATTTAACCTATTCAGTGATACAAGAACTATGGGGAGTAGAAGGATTTACAATGAATAGGCATAATCTTAACAACCTAAGATATGCAGATGACACCATGTTGATGACGGACAGAAAGAAAACTGTAAAAAATAAGGTAGTAAAGGAAAGCCAGAAGAAAAAAAAAGAAAGCATCAATTTTAAAAAGAGAGAATGTATGGTTGTTAGCCAGAGGGAGAGCTCAAGATACAAGCTACAAATTGGATATGTCAAAATCAAGAAAGTACAAAGTTTAACAATCTGGGATGTGTTATAATAGACAGTGGAAAATGTGACACAGAAACCCCAAAAGGTATATTGGAATAGTGAAAGATGCCTTCCTAAAACTAGACAAAGTATTAAGAAAGCGATGGGTGGGTTGGTGGATCACTGAAGTGTTACATGATATAAATTCTTCTATATGGCAGTGAATGATGGACAATTTCCTAACAGATGAACTAAAGGAGACTTGAGAGAACAGAGTAGTTCTATAAAAGAATTCTGAGAATACCATGGACAGAACATGTGAGCAACAAGGTCGTTTTAAGGAAATTAGAAACATAAAGGACATTTATATGGAGGAACAGAAAGAGTTGAAATTTCTAACACACATGAGGAAAGGAGGATTGTAAAATTTGACACTTATTAGGACATACTAAAGGAAAGAGGGACATTGAGAAACAGTGAATAACCTACCACACAAACTTGGCAGAACATGGACTGGGAGGGCTAATACAGGGACAAACATTGCTTAAGGATACAAAAGATGGGAATTTATGGAGAGACATGGCACATAGAAGAAATAACATCAGCCGAGATTTAAATCTGAAAGTCTTGTCACTCCTACAGAGTATAATTTTCTATTTCAACGCTCTGTGGGGTATTATCAAGGAGATAGTTTCACATGAACGATACCAGAATACCCATCAGTTGAAAGATGCAATTCGGAGAGCCTTTGCAGTGATTAACAAAGCACAGCTTCATAGAATATCACACAAGACATAGTGCCACATCATTTTGTGGCATGAAAATGATGTTGTTCATACAGACCTTCTCAATGTGTGACAGCATCAATGAAGGTGAATAAACTGAATCCAGTCCATGTGCTTTTTTATTACTGTATTATTTGTTCTATTATTCTCATTACGGTTTGGTATGGGGTGACAAGACTTTCGGACCGCCACTGTACCATGGCCAATAAATGGGGGGGGCGTTTAATACTAAAGAACAGTACAAAAATGATCCCTCACTTTTTATTATCCTTTAATTTGATAACCTGTAAGGTTGTTTTGTAATTTCATCTATGAATCCACAAGGTGTTCTTGAAAGTCTTCTCACCCTTACATAATATAATTTTCTATTTTAGATGGCTGACATGAAAATGATGCTGTTCATATAGACCTTCTGAATGTGTGACAGCATCAGTGAAAGTGAATAGACTGAATTCACTACACCTGATTTGTATTACTTGTTCTTCTATTGTTCTCACTGCTTTTTGGTGAGTGGGGGAGGTGACAATACTTTTGGACCCCCTCCTGTACAAAAAGGTAGGTGACTTAAATGCAAGTATTTTGCATTGTACCATTTGTACAAAACAAATACTAATCATACTTATTATAAAACCCAGGTTGTGTGTGTGTGTCTGTACGTTTATATATTGGATTGGATTTCTTACATTTTTCAACTGATTTCAACAAAACTTTACAGGACTACGTAAAATTACCTTGCGGTGGTTCTGACAGCGCCAAAAATTGGAAAAAAACAATTGTTTTTGCACAAAATCAATTTTAAAACACGATTAAGAGGCATCGCGAGAATGATAGGGGGACAACTCATATCGAGTTATACTTATTATAAAACCTAGGTTGGTTGTGTGTGTGTGTTCATTTATATATGGGATCGGATTTCCTACATTTTTCAACTGATTTCAACAAAACATAACTTTTTTTTGGAAGGTAGTGTTTCTTATTGTCTTGCACATATTTTTCTTTATTTTTACATTCAGAATGCTTTAAAAATTCCATTTACAAGACAATTGTTTATAATAAAATTTTATTCAATCGGTAGACTCATAACGATTGATAACAATGTTTTTGTTTGAGTTTGACCAATTTGTTAAAAAAAAAAAAAAACCTAATTAAGACATGCGTGTCCGTCAACCTTAAACAATAATCTTTGTCAATTTTATTTTTCAGTCTTTATGATGGTCGATACTTGATCTATCTCTTACTGTTACATCCCCGGGCAACGCCGAGCTCTACTACTAGTACATACATAAAAACTCAGTAACAGTGGAAAAAGTTGAAAATATATCAAATAAAAGAAGTAATGATTGCAAATTATATTATTATATTACTTTTAAGCAATATTTACATTTTTCAGTTAAACTTAAAAATCCATGAATTTTTTTAAACCTTCACAAAAAAAAAAAAAAAAACGTCCTCTCTCCTTGAATTCAAAACTCTGGTAGGCCACCCTACACTATGTTTCAAAGGAGTTTGCAAGAAGGACCTGAAACACAGGCATCAACTTTGGCAGCTGGGAACAGCAAGCAGAAGATTGCAACATCTGGCATCATGATGTTCGAGGAGTCATCATGAAAGCCAGGAAAAGGCGAAGCCAACTGTTGGAGATAAGACAACGAAGGAAGCAGAGAGAGCAATGTCAGACCTCCATTCCACATTCCAGCTTCATCTGTCACACATGCAGAAAAGCCACTTGAAACACTGCACACAAAAGGAAATGTTTGACCAAAGAGGGCACTACCATTATCTCGTGAGATAAATGGATGCCTACTACTACTATTTGCATACTTATAAAACACTCAAATAGAAACAATTTGAAACTGACAAGGAAATAGATTACTATCGAGGGAAATGATGATCCAAGTGACCAACTGAAACTTGATAAAGTAAGAGAGCCGATTAGTTCTCTTGTCTCTTCGGTGAGGTCAGTTTTATAAGTGATAAGAATTATTTTGGTCAATCCTGTTTACACAGATTTTTTTGAAAATACTCTTATTTATTGGCCTACAGAGCAATAGCCTAGCGGATTAAAACATTGGTCCATGATCTGATCAAATTGCAATTTTGGGTAGTAAGTTCCAGTTGAGCAATAAGTAGAAAGAATGAAAAGCATTCCTCCGTTCGGAATTCTCTGAAGACAACTGTAGAGCACAATGACCAAAACATTATGATAATAACAAAGGGATGAATATTAGTCCAAATGTAAATAATGTAAATAAAATGCAAACATTTTAAATTTTGTAACAATGTAAGAAAAGAATAGAATGACAAGCTAAGTAAAAGAGAAAATTGAACCCAAAAATGAAAGATATTACATATCAGTAAAATGATTTGTAAGTGAATGACAAGCTAAGTAAAAGAGAAAATTGAACCCAAAAATGAAAGATATTACATATCAGAAAAATGATTTGTAAGTGAATGACAAGCTAAGTAAAAGAGAAAATTGAACCCAAAAATGAAAGATATTACATATCAGTAAAATGATTTGTAAGTGAATGACAATGGAAACATTGATGCTTTTTTTTCCAAGAAGAAATTTCTTCAGACTAACATTTTTATTGATGGAATCAGTCTTCTACATATGTAAACAAAAAGGTTGAAATACAACAAACACTGGTTAGTGTATCTACTGAAATGTTATAGATACAGAAGTGCCCCGTCTATAAATTGTGTTGCCCATTGTATTGTGACATTTAACTTAGTCTATCTCATTCAGCTTTTAATAACTTTTGCTTTTTTATTTAGCATTATTGTTCCTTGTTTGTTTGTTTGTTTTTTTATTATTATACCCCATTGGATGTGAGGTAATATTTTTTTTTTTTTTTTTATTAATTCACCCCAAGCAAGACAATAATGCCACTAAGACACAAGGAACTACTGGGAGTGAAAGAGAATGAGAAGACTTTAGAAGGAACTGGTAATTCCAATCCTAAACAGGAAACAAGGGATAAATACCTACTCCTGTTCAAAAGACTCGGGAGGAGTGTGAACTGGATAATAAGCAAACTTATCTACTCCTACAGAAGAAAAATAATAAAATAAATATTAAATAAAATTTCAGAGTTCAGATGGCGACATGAGAAGAATAGAACTGAAGTAGACTTTCGAAGGAACAGAAAACCTAATCCTAAACGAGAAACAAGGAATAAACTTCTACTCCTGGAGTAAGATTGTGAACCAAATGATAGACAAACCTATCTACTCCTATTATATTGTATGATTTTTGATGCAAATTTACCATATAAGATTTTGAAATTAGTGCACTTTCAATATAGTCCTTCATTAATTTTTCTCTTTTAATTAAAACTGCATTAAATGAAAATACAAACATTGATTTCTTTATGGTTAAGTGTTCACTTAATACACACTACTGATTAGAAAAAAAAGGAGTGAAATGTTTAAAATAACCTCTTTTGAAAGAGCAAGTTCATTGTAACAGTTGTTCAATATCAACAGATTGCACATTGATAAGCAATATGACTGAACAACAGCAGAGAAAGAATCAACACCAATCTGCCTTAACAAGAATAAACATGAAAATCCAGTAAAAGAGGTGGAATTATGTTAAGTATTTAATTCAGGTAATGATCAGAAAAATATTACTTAACTAATGAAGATTAAAAACCTGAAACTATTGATTATTTTTAATCTGATGGATTAAGTTTTGGAGGGCATTACATCCTTGAACTTGCAGGTTGAATCAAAGGCAGGAGATTAACTAGGAAATTTCCAAATCAGTCAGCTTACATATGTCCACGTTTTTATGTAGACATGTATTTTTCTTTTTAACTTAATTGCTAAAGTCTTAATCCTGCTTAAATGGTATTACAAACTGAACAAGAATTGCACTCAGAAACTGTATACAAGGAATCACAAAATTAAAAAAGGACAAAAATAAATTGATTAATTATCAGTCATCAGTCTGAGGTTAACACAGAGTTGAGACAGTCTGTTTCATCTTGCATGTAAACTTCACATTAGAAGATTGTATTCAAGCATGAAACAGAGTGGTGATCTCAGTGTTTACTATATATATATATATATATATATATATATATTCCTGATATTGAGCACTTTTACCCATAAAACCTTAATTTTTGTTTTATTGTGTGTGCATGTGTTTTATCACTTTAAACGTTATTTTTAGTGGATACTCAATATCTGAGTAGACGGTCTGTTTATTTATTAAACAGTATTTTTTTTGCAGGCTCCAAACCTGCCCCCCACCCAGTACAATTCCAAGTTTCATGCACATGATTGCATTGTGCATGAAACTCACAGTTGTGCTTCCACTGAGAATATATATATATATATATATGTTTTGTGGTACAAAACTTTATAACTGACATAATATATATATATATATATATATGAGAAAGAGAGATTTGTTTTCATCTAGTCATAGTCATAACTATCATATTTTCTTAGTGTGTTTGCTTCACTAGAAATGAATAAGAGATAAGTGTTTGAGTCTTGCTGGAGGCTAATTGTTTATTTCCCATCTATACTACTTATTGTAAAATGATAGTTTGAATATTGTGAGAAAAAGCAACTGAAACTAAAATGAAATACTCATCAAAAAAATTTATAATATAATGTATATAATACACAATTGTTCAAAGAACATTTAAGAAGCAATATTTCTACCTCATGCTGTAAATACAGGAAAGAGAATCATGGAAGTTTCCATTTAGACTTCAATTTGTAGCAAGAAATTCAGCCACACAATCAAGTTATTTTAAAGAGATATGTCACATCAACCTATATCATATAGTTTTCAATATTTCATTAGAATATCAGCATCAGTTTTTTGGGGTTTTTTTTGTTTTTTTTTTGGGCGGGGGGTAAAGCAAAATGGATTAAATCAAGGCCACAAATAACAACCAATTATTGAATACATCTATCTCTATTTTCTTAAAGTAAAACAAATGAGAGAATCCTAAACAAAAATAGAATATAGAGAATTCTGAAGACAAACAAAAATTTAAAAAAATATAAAACCTTAGAACAGTGAGATTAAAATTTCATGCCTCTTTAATTATATATATATATATATATATATATATATATATATATATATATATATATATATATTAATGCACAAAAAGCTGTTTTTTTTTTTTTAAAAAAAAAAAACATTTTGCCACAATCTAAAAGATACAGCTGCTGCTGCTACTAAATGAATCTTTACGAAGAGTAAAGATATATATATATATATATATATATATATATATACATACACACACAGTGTGATTGAAAAGTAACTCCCCATTTTAAAATACTTATCATTCATTTATTAGCTATAATTTTTACAAGAAATAGATTCAAGAGCAAAGCGTTTAGCATGAGGTTTTATTTAAAATTTGATATAGGCACCAAACTTTGCTACTAGCTTCTCAAGTTGCCCAGGAATCATGTCAACTGATTTCACCAGTAACGCTTGTGGTATGGAGGACATAACTTCTTGTATTTGCCCTTCAAGTTCTTCCAAACTCTTGATTCAGTATGGTAGACTTGTTACTTTAACCAACCCAAAAGAAATCAGCCACAGGGTTTTAAGTCAGGACTTCTGGTTGGTCACACATATCTAAAACAGGGAGTTACTTTTCGATCACCCTGTTTATATATTACACACACACAAAATATGTTTATGCAGAGTATGTGAATATCACACTAGAGCCAATACTACAAAGAAGAGAGAAAACAATATCATTGTACATTATAATTGATATATAGAAATCTAACTTTTATAATAAGTCATGATTGAGATATATATATATATATACATATATATATATATATATGCACCACAGGCCAGATGTTTGGGACCACACTCTGGATTTAAGAATTTCATGACTACTTTGGTTTAATTAACTACTAATAAGCTAAAAGTTTGAAACTATTTAATCCATTAGTGCATGACATCAAATTTTTTAGAGAATGGGTTGGGTACCAAAAATTCTAAATTGACCCGCTTTAAGATTACCATTTGCCGGCAAGGTAGATTATGCAAAAAGAGTTAAAATTTTAAGGAAACTTTATGCAATAATGGGTTAATTGTGTTATTACTGAATATATGATATAAACCAATCAGGAAGAGAAAGACTCCCTGCCTCAAAATGAGCTAGTCAATTAGTTTTGAAAAAGGTATGTAACCTTCAGCTTTTAAACAATTCTTCAAAATATGGAGGGTGGGCTCATAGTGTGAGAGTCTCTCTCTTTCATATATATATATATATATATATATATATATGGCGGGGGGATTCAATTTCTGTAGCCTGGCACACAATTTTGGCTGAATTTTGATGAGAAATCTTTGCTGAATTAAATGCACCAATAAGGCAAGAAATTATATTGAAAATATTTGTTGTATAAAAAAAAAAAAAAAAAGCTTTATTTCCCTTCATCCATCACTCAACTGTTGAATTACTGATCATTACCTAAATAATATATACATCTAAAAGAGAAAATTTATGATTAACATTTTTCCATTTTTTTTTTTTTTTTAAGATTAAAAACCTTAAAAAGGTCAGCCACATTAGTTTTATCAAACAGGTCTCCCTCTCTCTCTCACACATTTTTTCCCTACAAACAATTGTCTGACATGTATGCATACTTAATTTCTTTATTAAACATGTCACACATGAAAGTACATAAACAGATAGCATGAATATTAATAAAGAAATTTCTAGTTTCTGTATAAATAGAATTAGCAACTATATTGAAAGAAATACCAATTGTTGTACTGGCCATGCCTGCAGCAGATTGGCAAAGAATAATGCAGAATGACAAGGAGCGTTTGGAAAGAGACAAACCTAATTAGATGGTTATAGTTAAGACAAGCTGAAAAGAAAAGAAAGAAATATAAGCAGAGAGAAAGATAAGGAAAAAGCCCAAGTGGCAGACACAAAAGCTACCAATGTTTAGGGTGCCAAACAAATACATTACATTTTGAGTGACTGATTTTTTATATTTTTTTTTAATGATTTATCAACCTTTTGTGAGTTATTTAAAGATGAAACATTTTGGATTATAAAAATTTTTTTTTTTGTAAGTGAATATTTCATTAACAATTTTTTGAGAACAGATACAAGTTCTATTTAATCCATAGCTGGGGGGGGAGATGGAATCTTACCTTTTCCAAGATTATTTGCACATTAGTGAAAGTAATAAACCAAACAGAGATTCAAATTTGGCTCTCAGATTTCTCATTCTGAGCCACTATCCATTACAACACCTCCCCATAATACCTACAAAAATTAACTGCTTAATTACAATGTAAATTCTCAGATTCATATAACCGATATTTATGATTATTATGACTGCTGGAAATTAAAAGAAAACACAAAGAAACTTTCTGTATGATTATGTTTGGAGGGGATTTTACAAGCATGTTAGATAAGTTGATATATTAGAGATTTAAAATATATAGAAAGTTACTATCACACACACATTATATATATATATATATATATATATATATATATATATATATATATATAACTAGACTCGTTTGAAAAACCCTCGAATTTTGATTTATTAATCAAATCAATTTGAAGGAAAAAAAGGTTTTAAAAAAAAGAGCTACAAACATGAACTTCTGCCGACAAAAAAATCGCACAGATGCAGGTCTGAAGTCCAAAGAAAAAACCCCCGATACAAGTAACAACTAACTAACAAAAGAGCTCAATACAATCGTAGAGCAGACCTAGATACACCTAGTGAGCCAGACAAACCTAACTAGGTTTCACCTAAACGGATCGTCAGGAAAAGCTTGACGATCCGTTTAGAAATGAAACCTAAACAGGTTTGTCTGGCTCACTAAATATCTATCTCTCTCTCTATATATATATATATATATATATATATATATATATATATATATATATATATATGTGTGTGTGTGTGTGTGTGTGTATATATGAATGATATGATATAGATACTTGTTACAATTTCAGAGATTTCTAATTTACATTGGCGTCATCAAAAAATGAAGAAGCAACAAATATCACATTTTTGGAAGTACACAAATATATTATCTAAGTTTCAACATTATTACTAATTCGACTTTGCTTTCTACTATGTACCATATTTCCCAAGTCGTAAGACGCACCCTATAATTAGCTAGGTATTTTATGGAAAAAAAAATATTTGAGGATTTAATCTCTTACCGTACTAGCAAGTCCAAGTTACCGACTCTACAGTGTCAACCTTCTTTCTGCCACAACAAATTATCACATTTTGGACCTATTATTAAATATTTGTGGGTATTATTAATTATATTTTCAATATTTGAGCACAATGTTACAGCTATTCACATCAGAAACAACTCATAGTTGCCACCATAAGCAAACATGGCAGATTGTTGGTACTGAGAAGTATATTTGGAATTAACAGTAGGCCTATTGGGCTATCTGGTTTGTATCAATAGTACACAAAGTGCAATAATAAGGTAGATATTCTTGGTGTACATATGAAACATAACTGCCAGCCTGTATTATATGACTGGGGTTGGGGATTGTTAAGATACTATATGGTATGTCTAGATAAACAAAAGATTTACAGTACCAGTAAGAAGCTGCTTACTGGTTATCATTGATATTAACAAAAAAAAAAAATTATATATATATATATATATATATATATATATATATATATAGAGAGAGAGAGAGAGAGAGAGAGAGAGATAGATAGATAATGGGATGGTCTGGTCTGGTCCTGTCACACATACACCCCTACATAATATAATTTTCTATTTTAACATTCTGTGGGGTTATTATCAAGGAGAGAGAGAGAGAGAGAGTTTCACATGAACAATACCAGAATACCCATCAGTTGAAGGACGACGTTCAGAGAGACTTTGCAATAATCAACAAAACAGTTTTGTAAAATATCACACAGGACATAGCGCCACATCATCTTGTGCCACAAAAATGATGTCATTCATACAGACCTTCTCGATGTGTGACAGTGTCAATGAAAGTGAGTAAACTGAATCCAGTCCATGTGCTTTGTATTATCGCATTACTTGTTCTATTGTTGTCATTACTTTTTAGTAAGGGGTGACGAAACTTTCAGACCACATTGTATATGGTATACTAACAGGATATACAGTATTTATTACACATAAATGACAATTGTAGGCTTACATTATATGTTTGGTGTTTGCGATTGTTTGTCTCATGACTGAGGCAAATTGCTCTGTAAAACTTGACCTTTCAGCAACAAGATTCAGTGTGATTTTTTAGAGCATTTTTCAGGAAAAACAATGTGTCTTCCCATGGAGGAAATACAGTACTATATATATATATATATATATATATATATATATATATATATATATATACACACACACACACACACACACACATTTAGCATTTAACCCACCCAAACTTGCCCTGTAAATATTGGCTCTCAGAGTTCAACGTACCCCATGTTTACTCAGCCATAATGCATGATGACATCATTGTAAATAATGCAGAAAGTCTCACAGTGAAACCGAGAGCCAATATTTACAGGATGAGTTTGAGCAAGTTGAATGCCATAGGATTAAGTTAAAAATAAATTAATAAAAATTGGCATTAATCAGAAGAAAATCTACAAAGGAATTTTGGCAAACATGGATAAATGTGACCCGCAATAAGACAGTGTGTCAAAAGGGCGGTTTTTCCAATGACACTTCTTTTTTAACTACCTTCACTCTTCAGTAATGTTTATTGTTTTAAAAAGCGATTATTAGAATTTGAATTAAAACCTAAATATATGAAAGGGCCATTCAATTTAAAAAAAAAAAAAAAAAAAATGGAAATACCAAAAAGTATTTTTTTTTCTTTTTGGTATATGATGTATTTGGTAAAAATACTGAAAATTTTAAATGAAAATTCCTAAATCTTTCAAAATATTGCAAGTTGAAATTTTGCTGGATCAACATTTTCCATTGACAGACATTTCCATTTTCAAACTCAATGATTTCACAAAAACCCTTATATCTTCTGATCCACTTGCCAATAATGAATGAAATTTGATACCTTTCTGGATTGTTAGTCAAGGAATCCAAATATTCTTTAATAATTTTACAGAAAATAACCAAAAAGTAGATATTAGCAGTTTTCTGGTGAATTTTGGGTGGCCAGACACACAACAAAATTGAGAAATATCATCTTCAGCCACTAAAAGTATCAAGAGGCAATACAAGATTTGAAAACTGGAGTATTTGGGGAATAAATACCAACAAGTTTCATTAACCGTCTCAAATCTACCAGTTTTTAAACTTCTTAATATTTTTTTTTCTTAAAACTTTTGATTCATAGTAAATTCACAATTATGATCTTCTAATATTGACTAATTTTGCTAAAGCTAATAACATCCATAGGTAAGAAAACATTGGGAAAACATTACATAGTATTTGGGTAATTCATTCCCTAATATTTAACAATTATCAATGCATATTAGAGCACCCATAAAAATTTAAATAAATATTTCAATTTTTATGGGTGTTCTAATATGCATTGCTAATTAAAAAAAAAAAAAAAAAAAAAAAACATTATCATTAGCATCCAACTCATCCAGTTTCCTTTGAATATAAATCTGTGCTACCCGACAAAATTCTAATGACACCTAAATATAGTCATATCTACACTGAAGATCTGGAAATAAAAAACTAAATTTATTAGATTTTTTTCAGACACTGACCTTCTTGCAAATTTTTCTAAATACATAAAATTGAAAAGTAAGTACAATCTAACAATTCGAATAATACTAAGTAAATCTTAAAGGACATGTGATATAATTTGCATTTAATGATTCAAAAACAAACATTAGGCTTGAATTGGCCCAGGCTCTGTAAATGGTCCCAGAGAAATTTCTTGTGGCAAGTTCTTATATAAAAATGTATGTAACCATCACAGTAACTACTTACTTGCTTATCACAAAAGAAAAACAAAAGGTGATTATTTTTTTCTTGTTGATTTTTTTTTTTACGTTTGGAGTCATATACCATTTGCACACAAGACATTTATTTTTTAAAATGTAAATGATTAACAGAAAAAAAAAAAAAACCCTTTATACTAAGACATAAATATAGATGTTTCTAGAGTTACTTTTGTCTGTGGAGTTTAATGTCCCTCTATAGTTATTTGAGAGGGTTTCTTTGGAAGTTTGAGTTTTTTATCTTACATTGTTAAGCTGAGATAAATAACTTTGAAAGTATAGATTTATTTGTGTCAGAAACATTTTCTAGAATGATTATGCCAAATTTTGACAAATGTTATCAAATGATAATGCTTACTTTGTGGCTAAGCAAAATATATGAAATAAATATTTATATTAAATTTCTTAAACTTAATGCAACAAAAAACAATTGTTTTCAGTTATTTTAGTTCAAGGAAATTATGTTTTAATAAAGTTCCTAAAAAAGATGTTTTGCAATTGGAAAAAAGGAAAATAAAGCATCATACTTTGAAATTTTTTTTATTCTTTAGGTGTTCTCTGTGGCCTTTCAGCACTTGATGCTAATGGTTTAACTTTAATGCCTGGGTTGAATTTATGCAGCAAATGTTATCAAACAAATAGCATAGGATCTTCAGAAGAGACTTCTGATCCATCAATGTAGAGTAACCTTGTATAAGAATTAAATGACAAATTAACCCATTCACAAAAAAAAAAAAAAAAAAAAAATTGAAAACTCAATAATACATTTGTATCATTAGACAAGTCGACTTTAAAATTGCAAAGTGTTCCGCAATACCAAAGAAAAAGCAAAGCCAAAAAGAAACTGGAAAAGGTTATGGAAAATGTGAAAAAAAAAAAAAATAAATAAAAAATAAACTACAGATGCTTACAATCTACCTTCTTCATCATTAAGTGAAAAAAAAAAACAACAAACAGCTCTGTAATGTTGGAAATATAAAATTATTCTTGTAAACAATCAATCTGCCAAAGAGTGAAGATAGTAAAAGACACATTGTCATGGGAAAACTGTCCTTTTGACACTCCATCTTATTGTGGGAACTTTTATCTACTAATAATTTATTTCAATTCCCCTTACTACCAATAAATGTCAAAAACAGTGAAGAAAAACCCATTTCAAAAGGAAGACCAAAAGAATAGACAGGGTTTTATTTAACACAGTAACATGAGGAGCATTTGTTTTCTTAGAAATCAAACTTTCTCCATCTGCAAATGTTTTGGATAACAATTTTCCTTTTTACTAATGCAGTCTTAGGGACACATCATGTTGAAACATTGGGTTGATAAGCTGTAAAAAAAAAAAAAAAAAAAAACTGAGATTCCTTAAACTGGTTCCCCCATTCAGTAGAGAGCATTGCTTAACTTATTGTATCTTACAAATTTAAATGATAAATCAGGACAATCTCCAAGATCTAAGCTCAAAGTAGTAAATAAAAGGAATCACTGTTTAGATTTATTTAAAACCATTTTTTGTTAACTATATTTCATATGTAATATCAAACTCCAACATAAATTTAATTCCATAGAATTATGCTAAGCACAAGCATTGATAGTCTACAGTAGCACCTGACCAAATAACTCAATTCTGTAGATAAGACCTGATAGATATTTTTGAGAGAGAGAAAGGAGGTGGGGAGTCTTGTATCGTATCAGGTAAGGTAATTTACTGATGTCTCACTTGAATGAGTAGGTAGTGTAATGGTAATCAGTGCAGAAAGTGGAGTCAGTGAGCAGAGTTCAAATGCTAGCCTCAGTGTGTTCACTTTTGCATCAATGATTTATTTTCACCCCACCACTAGCTATGCATTAAATAGCAGTGTAGACTGACTTTTGAACCTTGAGTGGTAGCAAGTCTAGGAGAAAGAATGATAAAGAATCACAAAATAGTACTTTATAAATCTACCACCAGGAACAAAAAGGTATAAATACTGGATTTCTAAAGGGAATTTTGTTCATTAATTTCTCACTTGTTTTGAATGCATAATTGGTTCGGTTGATTCATTTTCTATGACTTAACCCTTTGCAGGTTATTTAAAGCCAGAAAAATATTTTTAGATTGCATTTTTTTTTTATATAAGAATTCAGTGATACAAAACTTACTAATTAATCCATATATGGGGGAAGAGGTGAATTCATACCTTTCCCAAGGGTATTTGTGCAAAAGTGAGTATAATGAATCTGATTAACAATTCTAAGCCATTACTCCACCCACACATCAAGTCTTACAGCACCTTGTATTCCAAAGCAGTTACCCATCTAGGTACTGACCAGGCTCAACGTTGATTAATTTTGGTGACCATACAGGAACTGGTGTTTCAACATGGATTTAAGCCCTGAATGCATAAGTGGACAAAATTATATACAATTGGTGACTAAAGAACACTTCTGAAAAATTAGTCCAAGAAAAATAAGCATCATATTCAAGAAGACTGGTTTGCATGACAGATATATTAAATTTCAATTAGATTCTTGAAGTGAACAAAAACTATTATAGATATTCAGAAACATTTACTTCAACTGTGCCCAAAATTGAAATTGTTTATCAAGAGATCAGAATAGAAAGTTTCTTTAATAAAGCTCCCAAGTGTATTACCTCTCTATTTTCTCAAATTAATAGAGAATTTATAGTACAGAAAGTACAATAAAAGTTTAGTACCAAAAAAAAAAAAAAAAAAAAAAAAAAAAGTATTTTTAGCCACAAGCATTCATATGACTGATGACAAGAAAATATGTGATTACAACTATTTCATATCAATCTTTGACATCAGGAAAGCAATTTGTTGTTCAAAACTGACAAGAGATGTCTTAATTGCTATAAGCAGCACTTGTTGATCTACCATTCAAGATATAAAAAATATCCAAGTTACATCAAAATTAATATGATGCAAATTTGAGATGAATTCAGCTCACAGTTTCATAAAATCTATTAGACAATCATGAAATTTAAAAAAAACAGCTGGCCCACTTAATAAAATCATTATAATTATTCTGATGTTCTTTTATGTACCAAGAGGCTCTCCAAAACTTTCTGCTGTTAGTTGCTCTAAGTAATTTTTTACCCTTTACAATCACTCTTTTCCAACATCTTCACACTAATGCATGAAGTAAGTTACTTGCTGTTCTCTCCACTGAAGTCTTTTTGCCTTTCATATGCCCTGTGAGTGTTAAATTCTCTATGCCATCTTTCCTCATTAGGTATCCAAAAACTTTAAGCTGTCTCACTCTGATTCTAAACTTCTTTGTAGTTCCTATTTTCCTTTAGAATTCCTTATTGTTCACGTGTTTCTCCCATGGTATTTTTAGCATTTATCAGTAGAACCACATCAGTCACTTCAAGTCTCTTCATCTGTTAGGAATTAGTCTAGCATTCACTTCCATATAGAAGATTATATACAGGATAATCCAAAATTGAAAATGAACGAGTATTTGGGAGATGAAAGTTGAAAGAAATTGTCTTCTCTAATTAAACCAATAAAATTTCCTCGCAATATATTGATATATACAGCAATATTATTTCATTTAGTAAATAGATATAAATATTACAAAGTTTTTCAATAGTGAAAGGACTTTCAGCTCTCTCTTTACATACATACATACATAGCAATTCATTATTTTCTTTTTCTACTATCGCATTTTCCTTTTTTCATACTTTACTTAGTTTCTGTAAGACATATTTTGCTATTTTTATGTGCCTCTGGATTTCTGCATCACATTTTCTGTGATCATTTGCTGCTCTACCCAGTTATTTCTGTATCTGCTTAATGTAGACATCCCCAATACCTAGCTCATACCTTAGGGGGTCATTGAAATAGTGATTATGGGAAGTGAATTACCCCCCCCCACTCCACTTATATATTTGCACGCACACATTAACATAGGAGGCAAAGCAGTTATTATATAGATTCTCTTGATGCATGTGGTTAATTCTAATCCCCTTTAAAATACAAAAGATGATGCTAAGGCAGTAAAAAGATAAACAAGTGAAATGTTGATCTAATTTCAACGCTGAAACAAATTCTTTTTCTGAATGTATTTTTTAAATATTGTTGGCAAAAAAACAGTATATCAAAAGGGTGGTTTTTCCATTGACACTGCTATTATTTTCACTACCTTTAATACTCAGCCATATTCATTTATTAAAAAGTGATTATTAGAACTATAATAAAATCTGATCTTGAACAATTAAAAGGGTAATGGCAATATTAGACTTTTCCTTATAAGGAAACATTCACTAAGTGAACAGACAGTGCTACTTTTGGTTGAAAATTATAAAATCTTTATATTAAAACAATTTTTCAGGAAAATAGATTTCTCAAGTCCAGTTGCTCTTTCCAGTATTGGTGTGTGTGTGTGTGTGGGGGGGGGCTAGTGTAGGATGTCAGCATCTTGATTATGTAATTTTCAAATTCTGTGTTATCTATTTTAGCTGTTGAAAGTCTTTGAGCTATCTGGTTTCTCTTATCTATTACAGTTCTTTGTGATTCTGTAGCGCTGTTTCAACTATGTTTGAAGGAAGATGGTTTAGTCAAAATCCACAGGCTTCACTCTCTCAAAGACATTTTTTAACCATTGATCTTAGAAAGCAGTTGTATACAGCTGAGACTAAAATTAACACTTTCATTACTGTATTGTAATGGCCTTGTTGCCTGGCTGTACTGGATCACTTTGGGAAAATAGGATATTGCCATTTACTGGAAATAAATGATTATAAAATGTGCTGACAGCAATTTCTCATGAACATCAATATTTTAGTTTTGATTGGATACTCTGCAGTACACCCCGCAAAAGAAACACAATGTAATAAAAACAGATCCCAAAACAGTTTCTATTGTGTGCTACTATTTGTCTATACGGATTAAGAAGTAGTTTATAAACCAACTGCTAAGGACAGACATTTCACAGTGTCTGGAATATATATATATATATATATATATATATATATATATATATATATACACACACACACGAGTTTGAAATATATCAACAGTAGAGAATGTGAGTTTCACAAAGACATAGCTATGCCTTGTAAGTGTGTATGCACTGAAAAAGAGAAATAACTATAGAATTTATCACATATACATACAGAGAAAGAGAAAAATGAGAAAATCTGCAGTCAATTGTTGAAGCCTCCTAGCAGTGAACAGAATAATTGCAAAATGGTTTGTCAATGGAACTCCAGAGTCAAGGTGCTGAATCAATCAATAAGCAAGGTGACAAATTTTATTTGTATTAACTATATATATATATATATATATATATATATATATATATATAAGATAAATAGAGATATGGGCACATATCCAAGTGGTCAGAACATTTGTTTTTTTGGCCAAGAGTCCCATGTTCAAAAATAACCATGGTTGATTTGTCAGGAAGGTGATGATTTAATGTTATCAGTCTGATGTCACATGCTTGGAAAAAAAGAGATACCATACCACCAGTTGACCCAAACCAAGTGAGTGGAATTGGGTAAATGAAAGTCTTCAGTCGTCATTAATATTGGCATAATGTCATGAGGCAATGTGACCAAGGGTTTTGAGTCTACTGGAATTGCTCAAAACTAATCATTCCAGATTATGCACTCTCTCTTAAAACTAACTATGGTCAGCTCAGCCTAGTATGCACACACACACACACTATATATATATATATATATATATATATATATATACACACACACACACACACACAGGGGGTAAGTTGAAAATTATCTGCACTTTTGCTATAAACATATATGTTTGTCGCACAGCCTTCTGCTCATACATGCTTATAGTTGGTATTATTGTGGTCCCAGTTTGAGTTTGATCGTGCCAGTTTTCTTAAACATGGTCACTCCACTAGCAGCATGCACCAAGGAAGAACAAAGAGCAGTGATGCGCAGAGAACATGCTAGCTCATCAATGATAACTTGTCAGTTTCTCCATTACCATCTCTTGAGCTTCTCATCAGTGGTGGAGGTTGATGGGCCACCCAATCCTTCTTTGTGTATCATGCTTGTCTGGCCACTTTTAAACTTCTGATACAGACTTCTACATGACAGTGCACTGTCACCATATTGTGTTAAAAGCCTTGAATGAATTTCAGCCCGTAACACACCTTCCAACCAGAAAAATAAGATCTCTATTCCTTGGTGCACACTACTAGTAGAGCGGCCATGTATACACTGTATCAGCTGCAAGAAAACTGGTGCGATCAAGCTCAAACTTTGATCACATAACCACAATGGCACCAACTATAAGCACACATGAGCAGATGACAAACCTAGATATATGTTATGGTGAAAGCGCAAGTAATTTTTTACTTACTCTCATATATGCAATAACAGGCAATGTAAGTTTCCTAAAAATAAGTAAATATATCATGTAAACAGATATTGAGATATATTAAGCGAGGAACAAATTTATAAATGCTTGTATATAAGAATGTGTTGCGTAAAGATAATGGGAGCCTGATCTGAGCAAGAGCACATCCTTTTTGTTTCCCATCTTTTATATCTTACTAATCTGTTACGGGCCTTATGTGTAAAGATGAGGCTACACAACAGTCAAGTGATAAAGGAATGCATAAATGGATAAAGTAATAATCAGTTAGGATTCCATGACTTCCAGGTTTTAGAAAGAGTTTAACAAGGTTTCCTTTAAAAAGAAATTGTTGTGATAAAGCGCCAAAAATAAAATAGAAAAATTGTTTTCAGATAAACTATAAAAGTGATAAGCTTAATTTTATATGAAAAGAAATTAGACATTTATATATATATATATATATATATATATATATATATATATATATATATATATATATATATATATATATATATATATATGAAGGAAAGTCTAAGAAAAGACATTTTGAAGGGCACTTAACTACAGCCTTGGAATTGGATAAAGTGCACAAAGATTTTATTTATATAATCATTAGAAAGAGGGAGAAAGGAGAAAGAAAGAGGGAAAGAGGAAGGAGAAGAATATGAAGGGGAAGGAGAAGAATATGAAGGGGAAGGAGAAGAATATGAAGGGGAAGGAGAAGAATATGAAGGGGAAGGAGAAGAATATGAAGGGGAAGGAGAAGAACTGAAGGGGAAGGAGAAGAATATGAAGGGAATAAGAATATGAAGAAAAAGAAAAGCAGAAAGAAGAAAAAGTCTGCATTGCATTGTGCTTGTTTTAGAAGTTTCTGCAAGCAGCTGCAGGAAATTATCCTATCTGGTTTGGAGAATTAGAAAAGTCTGTACAAATATGGTCTTTCACCATGACAACTTGACTAACATTTGGAGCTTTTGCACTATGAGCTCTGAATAAATAAAATCAATTTCATTTAATCTTCAGATAGAAAGAGGTGTTGAATAATTCTTGACCTGACCTAATTCTCAAAATATGACCCCCCCCTATTTTTTTTTTCCTTTTAGAATCCCTTTTTGGTCTGATTGAGGACTTTCAGAACTTTTCAACATCCCCACATATAAAACATTATGTATCCACATCTATTTGTTTACTTTCTATCTCTTTTTTTTTGTATGCATAACATTTGGATCCTTGGTAGATTTTGATCTGAGGCAGAAGTACCAATACATAATTCCTTCAGTTTTAACAGGTACTATGCAAGTAATTAATAGTAATATATTTTAAAGAACAATATTAAATCAAGGTTTCATCACACTATCTCTCTCTCTCTCTCTCCCACCTCTGTTCACCAAAATAAATGCAAAAATAATAAATACAGAAAAAGAAGGGGTTTTTTATTATTATTTTAAGCAGACAGACAAAAAAGATTACCCACCATAATTCATAGACCAAAATAATGTATTTTTTTAAAATCTGCATAAAAGTTGTCATCTCTCCAAAAAATAATAGTAAAAAAATTTCCTAATTTAAACAAAAATATTAATTTGTTTTAATGCAGCCAATAAATAAATCATCTAAGAGAGAAGAAAAATTGACGCAGCATTTCCAACAATATTTTAAGTGGTGTAGATATTTAGGTTACTCATTGCGTTCTCCAAACCCATGTAAGAAAAGTGGATTTGACATATGTAAGTATGTAAAATAGGAATGATGCTGTGAAATGAAATATCTTAAAAGAATTTCTTTCTCCAAATTCTTTCACTGATTATAATATCAAAGAGTCACAGTAACTACGATCAGCAGGACAATTTTTGATATTAGGAATTAGGAATTTCAGCCCAACTCTTGGATACAAAATCTATTCCAACAGTGATTAAGATAGCAGTCAAAAGAGTATTTCCCGATTCAATTTCTAGATGAGAATTCAGAGCAATATATACAGCCATTTTATGCTAGTTTCTCTATAGGATATAGACCATAATGCTGGCATTTCAGGGTGCCGTAAGTACTGAAACTAGAGAAGCCAAACAGGTTATCAAGCCTACTGACTTAGCACTGGGCATAGCCCAAACTCATCAACCCATCAGGATTTTGCCTGGTGTCCAAGCAGCTCAATACATGTGTGTGTGTGTATATATATATATATATATATATATATATATATATATATATATATATATATATATATATACACACACACAAGCATACAAATTTAAAGATGATTCTTAAAAATACAAAAAAAAAAATCAATCAATAAAACTTTTAATCATGAATTTTATAATTTGTTATGTTCAAATTCCACAAGTTATTTGGCATGTATAAAATTATTTTCCTGATATTATTTAATTCTATCTTAGAGAATTGACTCAAAGCAAGTTACAATTCTCATTCAACTACAAAACTAACATCATTAAACAAGATTCACAATTAGAAATCAGGTCTTCTAATAAAACATTATTTTTAAAAACCAGACTTAATATAAAAAAAAAATAAAAATACAAAACATTTAAAGATGAAAAATTTCTTCAGATACATATTAAGCTAATCTATGTCTGAATTTTTAGGATGAAGAGTTAACCTTATTTACAGTCAGACTAATGTTCTCATCTTCATTGTTATTATCACAATGTTTTGCCAATCATCTCCTACAGCCTTCTCCAGGTGTCTATCAATTAAGGTAACCTTTAGGGAATCTCAAACTGAATCCTTTATTTAATTTAAAATGATAGATTGTTCTCAATCTACTGTCCATGTTAGGGATCTCTTGTTCTATTTTAGTACTGTCCAGTTATCCAATAGCCTAGAGGATTAAAGAGTTACTATAGTAATTGCAAGTTCAATCTCTGAGGAAGGTAGTAACATAGGACTAACAATAAATGAGCAGTACTTAAAAAAAAAAAAAAAAAAAAAAAAAATCCCTAGACATGGATAGCATAACAAGAACAATCTATGACTGTAGATTAAATAAAGGAACAAGTTCAAAGGTTACCCAGATCAAGAGGCACCTGAAGAGGGCATAATGGTTGAAATATCGTGATAACAAGAATAAAGATGAGGATATTAGTCCAACTGTAAATAATATATTAAGCTATTTACTTATCTTAACTTTGTTTAACACAAATGCTCTCAGTGATGGTGAAACTCAAATGGATAAATAGGAAAATAATAAGTAGCATATAACGCAATTTTCTGGACATAAATGGATAGCCTGAAGATTGCGCTTAAACATGAAACAGACTATCACCAGTGGGAGTTGACCTCAATGCCCAATATATATTTAGATACATTCTATCTTTGATATTGAATATTTTAACCCATAAATATAGCATAAATAAAACTATATATATATATATATATATATATATTGTATATTATATATGTTGTATATCCTTCCTTTATGCATGTTTCATTAAAAACGACAGACAAGGTACTACGGTTAAGCTTTTTATTTAATTTTTCTTGTGTTCTGACAAGAGTTTTCTTTTCTGAACAAAGGGTGTGTAAGAACTGTCCGAATGTTTTATATTTCCGAATGCTTTCGGCTATACCTTTAGCCATTATCAAGGATGATTCGATTTTCAGCTTAATTGAGTGTGTGCTTTCTGTGTATGTCTTAGTGTGTGGTAGGGATGTTTTTAACTTACGAATACGGTTAGCACATTGTGGCTTTGTTCGTAGTTAATATTATTAAGAGTAGGCTTTTTCTTTTTTATTATTAAAGCTTCCATTATTTTTAGTCTTTTTGTTGCAAGTGGATGCAGTTAATATATTTGTGTTTTCTACTAGTATGTTCCTAATGGTGTCAAGTAAATTAAAAAACAATTAAAAACAGACACATAGCAAAAAAGAGAGAAGAAAAAAAAAAAGGGGTATTATTTTACTATTACATCCAACTCACCCCCAACTATTATTTCATGCACTTTGAGTAATCAACTAGTCAATGATGATGAAATAAGGGTGGAATTGATCATGTGCATTAGGTCAATAAGGGAGACAGGTGTAATAGTAAAAAAAAAAAGTTAAATTTAACTGATCTTGGAAAGATATGGATTAAATATTCTCCAATCTTAATTGTTAAAATTTCAGATTAAAAAAAAAACAAAAAACGTAGGGTTCACTGGGTCTGATACAAAATCATAGAGTGTGTGTGTGGGGGGGGGCACCCACTGAAGATCAAACTTACTACTGTAGTAAGAGTTTGCAACACTATCTTACAAACTACTGTTCCACTGCAGAAAATAGCATTCAAATAATGAGTGTTCCATTTATAAAAAAATCACCATAAGAATGGTAAGTATAAAGTGTTAAAATAATGACAGACTTATTTGATTTATACAAAAGAAAAGTAAAAGAATTATAAAGTTAAAGCAAAACAGGCAAAAAATGGGTTCATACAAATATTTTCTAAACTTATTTTTCAAATCCCACCATTATAAAAGAGAGAAAATGAGAAACAATGAAAGTGAAAAATTTTACTCTAAAGAGAATAACAGTTAATTGCTTCAAAGTTCCACTTACCAAAATTATCAATCACCATATCCATCTTTCCAGACAAATTCTTTATCTCTAAAGTTTTCTTCAGAGACTTTTTACCAATCTCCATCTTGATGTTTTTTTGTTTTTTTTTTGTTTGTTTGTTTCTGGCTTTTTTAAAAGACTTTTCTTTGTAATAAAGAACAAAACCTCCTTGATGTTAAAGATAGGGAATCTCTCACTTGAGATTAGCGTGTAGTGTTATGCTGCAACGGTCTTGCTTAATGACAAACAACTGCTCTCTATGACAAGAAGCAGCTGAGATAGAGACACATGGCATGAGTTAACAGGATAACCCGCCAGATTACTTAATCCACTGACCTTTACAGTCAGTTAGTAGCTTTTCATTGGCTCAGCTCAGTACGATATAAGGCAGATTTAATTGGGTTCACTATTCAAATAAATCTACAGGTTTTTTTTTTGTTTTTGTTTTTTTAAATAAATCCTACGGGGGAATTAAGTTAATTTCTGATTGAATTTCAGGGATGAGGAATTATTATTATTTACATTCAGACTAATGTCCTCATCTTTTTGGTTATAATCACATTTTGGGTGCTGTGTCCTCCAACCCCCTTTAGGTGCCTGCCGGACTGGGTAACCTTCAGGAAATTTTGAATTAAACCCTTTATTTAATCTACAGGAGTAGATTTTCTTGTTCTGCTATGTTGAGACAGGGCTTGAAATTCACATCATTCAGAGACAATAAAATGTTTGCCTAGAATGACTGATTAGATTGGTGGTGGTGGAGGGGAGGGGGAATTTAGTGCAAAATGATTTAGAATTTTTAATTAAAATTCCATCATATTTCTTCTAAAAACAACTAATTACTTAAAATAAAAAAAGCTTACTTCTTTGCAATATTGGCAGGCTTTTACCTCTATATTCTGGGAAATTTAATATAGTTAAATTTCCCAGAAATAATTCTGAAAATAAAGACAAATTGGTTTAAAAATGAAAATCAGAATAAAATTCTTAGCTCTTGTCAATGCATTTAGCCTCATTGGAAAGAACTAAGAACTTTATTCAACTGTCATTATATATATATATATATATATATATATATATATATATATATATATATATATATATATATGAAGAAAAAATACAAAAAAACAAACAAAAATCTTAATATGCAATTATGCTGTATTAATAATATAAAGTCAACGTCGGACGTTTCGGTCTATTTTAGACTATCATCAGGACATATTCATAAAACATAATTAACATTAGAACATAAAATTCAACATGAAAAGACGATTGACATAAGAGCACAACTAATCCAAACAGATAACTGAAATTTTTATGGATAATAGGTTATCTCAAGTAGATTAGTAGTTCCAAAATGGATGAGAAGATATCTCACTAATACAATGTCACATGTAAAGAACAAGAGAAAGATATCTAACATTTTTCACCTGGAGACAAAAATCTTCAGTCTAAATTGGTCAAAAATTCCTCTAACATATACTTTAAAATTTCACAGCAATTCAAAGCTTCATAAATTGTATCTCATTCTCTATACTTTATTTGTTGATAATTCAATCTTAATACAGAAGGGTTTTTTTAATCATTTCACCCAAAGCAAAAGACACAAGGGGTTACTGAGAGTGAAAGAATGTGAGAAAAATCATCATTAAGAAATAGGGACAATAAAAGAACAGGAATTAAGAAGACAGAATATAATGAGTTACATCTAGCAATTTCAACAGTAAAATTATGATACCTAACTGTCAATCAAGTACTGCACTTCATATATTTTCAAAAAATTAGAAATAATTACAACTGGGGGAGAAAAATTTTTGCAGTCCAAATTGGTTAAAAATTCCTTTAAATACCACAGGAATTCAAAGCTTATTACTTCATAAATTGTACCATCACTACTTTTGCTGATAATTCAATCTTAATTCAAACAATACTTATTTTTTATAGTTTCATTGCAAACAAGGCAATAAAGCCACTAAGACACAAGGATTGTAATAATCTGAGAAAAATCATTATTCAAGAGAGGAAACAATAAAAGAGCAGAAATAAAAAAAACAGAAAATGATGACTGACATCACATTAAGATTTTTGAAGATCAAAGTTAACTGGAAAGCAAGAAACCAGAAGAGAGTTCCACAAAGAAGTCTGAGAGAAGAAACTGTTAGCATAGATCTTATGGTTACATCTAGCAGTTTCAAATGTAAAATGGTGAGACCAAGCTGCCAATCTAGTACTGCACTTAAATTAATAAAATCTAGATACCAAAGAGGAAAGCTCATCAGAACAGTTGCCATGAAAATAGTTAGAGAAAAGGCACAGAGAATCTATGTTACAGCAGTGGGGGAAAAATGACTGAAGCTGAGATGCCAGATCAGGACCGAAAACATTGCAGATTCTTTGGACTTTGTCAAGATACATAGCAGAAGCACCAGGCCAGATAAAAGTATAATTCACTTTGTCAAAAATAATGTGTTAAGTATTTGAAAATAAGCAAAGGAATGACATTATTACTCAAAATTTTATGTATCTACAAGTACCATAACAAAAAATGTTTTATCAATTAGAAAATTTAAAAAAAGAAATTTACAAGGGAGATAACATTTGATGAATTATGACAGTGCAATTTTGTTAATATTTCAATAAGTATTTCCATCATCCCCAGAGCAGTTTTGAGGATGATGCAAGTAAGCATCCACCATTTTGTTTTACACAAATTTATTGTCTCTCTGAAATATCATTGTGCAGCAGATAAAAGTCGATCATCAAAAATGGATACTCTAAATATGACAACTGGTAACTACAGAGAAAATAAAATGTTTCCCATTTATATAAATCAATTTATGATTTGATTTTGAAGATTTTAGGTATTTGGGCTACAACATCATTATACACATTTCAAGAGTTCAGGAACTTTTGCTAAGGAGGAATGAGATTAATTAATGGAAAAATTAATATACATACATATGGGGTGGTTTGTAAAAGTTCTCAGACTAAGGGAAAAAAATAAGTGTTGGGGGAATATCATAATATCATTAAATAATACAGATTTTTCAGCAAGTTTACATGGATTTTTTTCCATGCTTTTCTGGCATTTTGTTACATGATGATCACTTTAAACACTCATCTTAATCTGACACTTAACCAGCCTTGAAATATCATTTAAAAAGAACACATGCCAAAAGCCTCATAAAATATATGAAAGACCTTGATAGTAGATTTTGCAAATTTCATGCAAAATTTGATGATACAGCATATCAGTCAAATGTGTCAGCCATCATAAAGATCACAGAGCCATTCCAGTACAACATTACAAAACCCTGACATACCAGCCGGCTGGGCATCAACAAGCATTAATTGCACACATTTTTCATTCAATGTTACAATCATAGCACAAGAAGCCTGGAAGATTTTGAATACCACTTCATAAAGAATAAGAGAAAAATGACTAGCAGCTCAAACTAAACATTTCAAAACAATCACTTTAATTATATAAAGAAGGTTGGTAAAAACTTATGGAGATGAAAAAGAGTTTTAAGGCAGTAAAAACAATACAGTCTTGTTAGTAGTTGTCAACAGGTTTTCTCTAAGAATTAAAATTCTCAAATGCAGCATAAAATAAACACCATGGTCAGTAGTTTTTCTTTATGTTTTATATATAAAATTATTATTTAGTTTGAACCTAGAATTTTTTTTTTTAACTAAGCCAGTAACATTGAATGAAAAATTAAATTTTCTGAGCACCTATTGCCTGGTTTACATTCCTTCCCTCGTCTTTTGAACAGGAATAGAAGTTTATCTCTTGTTTCCTGTTTAGGGTAGGTTTTCAGTCCCTTGTAAAATCTATTTCTGCAGCACCATACTTTTAAATGTCTTCTTTTCATTCTGTTTCACCCACAATAGCCCTTTGTGTCAGGAGAAATATATATATATATATATATATATATATATATATATATATATATATATATATTATTAAAAATGCCCAAATATGTCACTATTTTTGTTTTCTGTTGGAATTTCTTTCATGTTTGGTGATTAAGAATTATCTGTATTATACATATTTAAAATATTCATAGAAGCTATTCTGCAGATCTGAGGAGTGAATTGGTTTCAAAAGCTATAGGCTTATTACAGTTCCAGGGGTTTAATAACATAATACAAAATACTAATTAAGACAAGAATTTATTCATTTTTTTCAAAACAAACTATATCAGGGGTCCCTAAAGTAAAGTGGACAATATCAACTGTTGAGGGTCAATAGGAATATCTGGGAGTTTGATAAATTCCCGGAGATCAAAAGAGTGTTAATAAATAATGGTGAATTTTGGGCCAAAAACAACTAATTTTCAATCAAATCTACTGCTCATCAAACACTTCTTTTCATTAATGATGTCACTCCACTTAATAAAAAAGGTATATTAATTTGTTTTTAATGTTTTTATCATTACCTACATTATTTATGAAGTTTTTCTGATTGTTATTAGTTGAACAAGCATATACAGGGTGCAGTGGATAAATTGCCATCTAAGTTATAATTACACAAAAATATCTTGAAATGCTAAAGAGTAAATTTATCCTATATATATATATATATATATATATATATATATATATATATAAACAGGGTCTCATGACAACTTCAGAATCTCCTGCAACTCTTCTGGATGGTCTCCATGTATAAGTTGGCAAATGCTGCCATAATCCTTGCATTCAAGTCATCTTTGGTGTTACAAGGAGTTTTGTTCGTCTCTTGATCAACTGCACCCCACACATAATAATCAAGGGAGTTGCAGTCTGGGGAATTAGGTGACCAGATGTAAGGGGTCATGTAGTTGCAGAAATTGTCTGACAGCCATGACTGGATTCTCCTGCTTGCATGGCATAGTGAAGAGACCTGTTGCCAGACATAGGGTCTTCTAGCAGTTACACTCTTAATCCAGGGCAACACCACTTCTTCAAGGCACTTGATGTAAGCCTCTTTGATGAGTGAGGCACAATCCACAAACAAATTCGGGAGTTCTTTTCTTATCAGAATCAGGTGCTGTTTTGTGACTAGATTTACAATCAGCAATAATAGCAAATGTCTTGAATATTGAAACTTGGAAAGAAGCTTTGCTTAATCGACTAGAATATTATGCCTTTATATCAAGACCTAGTTTGTTTCACAATGGACGCCACATACTTTTGGCCTTGTGCCACAACTATGCTACACATAGTAAAACACTATATAAGGACCTTCTAAAAAATAAGCAACAACGGGGTTATGTCTGTCAATTTCTAATAGCAATATTTAAAAAAAAAAAAAAAAAAAAAAGTAGGGAATATCAGCCAGATGTAACTTAATTAGATGTTGTCATATCCAGGGTTCCCCCAAACTTTGTAGGCCATCAACTCCTTCATAACATCCTTAATCCCTTAAGTCTTAAGCATGGGTTTATAAAAAAAAAAAAAAAAAAAAAAAAAATCAGTAATAAAAAAGGGGTCGAAGAGAAAATAATGTGTAAATGCTCAGGAATCCTAATCCAGTAATAAAAAAAAAAAAAATCTACAAAAAACATGGTGGTAACCTAAAATGACTAATCATTAAGAAATGCCACATAGACAACCATTTTTAGATTAGATCAATCCAGAGTGATAGTAACAATCAAACCTGGTCAAAGAAGTTGTGTTCTCTGGACTTTGTATAAATTTTTAAAAATAAATGAATAAAAACACTTTTTCTTTTTAAAAAAAAAAAAGAAAAGTTTTTGGAATTATCCATTTTAATTTTTTTTTTTTTAATGTGAAAACAGCAAATATCAGAAACCAACTTACATTTAATTTCTTTAAGCAGTTGAACTCTATAAACAATAAGAAATTCTGTAATGAAATACAAGTTTTTGTTTTTAATTTTTTTTTTTTTTTACAAGACCCAAGAGCAACTCAAGGTAGAGGGTTACTGAGTAAGAGGCACTAAGCAAGGTGATAATGTCAACAAGAAGCAAGGGACCACCAGAAGTGAAAGAGAAGAAAAAGGTTTTTTAGGAACCAGTAACTCAATCCTAAACAGGAAACAAAGGATAAACTTACTACTGCTTAAAAGACCAGGAGGTGGGGGTATGAACTGGATGATAAGCAAACCTAGCAACTCCTCTCAAGGAGAAAAAAAAAATAGAAAGTAAATAAATAGTAGATAAAAGTTCGGAATTTTAGATGTTAGAAGTATAGAGTTGAAGTAGATTTTAGAAGGAATCAGAAACCAAATCCTAAACAGGAAAAAAATGCAAGAGACTTAAACTATATCTTTTTTAAAGGTTCTTCTAAGATCTTCAATGAATTAATTTTTTAAGTTAATTTTATATATCTGTCTTTATTTAATGTCATTTACAAAAAAATCACAATATATTTGGGGGAAAAAAAAAGGAATTATTTCACAATCTATTACTATTGTTTAGCAGCATATCATCTCTGTATGGGTCATTTAATGCTGAAATTTAATTTTCTTGGAAGCATTGGTAATTTCTTTGACAAAAATGTAATGCTAGTATTTCCCCACCCCACCAAAAAATGTATTGATGGTAATTTTTGTTTTACTGGTATTTTTTACAAAGGTTGGGTACATTTTTAAAAACCAACTTACTACCTTACTTTGAACTAGAGAGACTCTCTCTTCCTGAAGTGTTTTATCATATAATAACAAATTTAACACATTACTGCATAAAGTTTCCTTAAAATTTTATGCTCTTTCTGCCTAATCTACCTTGCTGGCCTAATGGTGGATTTTAAATTTCAGGTAAGCTCCTCTCCCAAAAATTGGACATCATGCATTCATTGGTTAAATAATTTCAGCATTCTAGCTTAGTAAGAGTTAATTAAATGAAAGAAGGTGGGGAAACTTACTAATTATCAAATCTAGAGAGTGGCCCCAAAATTGTGCCCAAGAGTGTATCTCTCTAGCATTAAACCAAAATATGTAGATGGAAGTGGTCATGTGCTCAGCTGCATGGGATTCCATGACCAACTGATTCATGCGATCCAGGAGGATGATAAAGAAATAGCCAGAAAACGATATTTTCAATAATGGTAATCTGGCTTCAAATCCTACCACATAGCACAGACCATACCAGACGAGCGGAAAATCTCAACAGTTGAGTTAAAGTACTGGATTAAAAACTATTATGCCCATGGTTCTCTGCACACAGGGCTGGCACATCTTACCTTTGACCTTCGTTTTGGGGAGCCCTCTTTTTTCAGCATTGTTTTATGGTCAACCACCATTTTTTAAAATTCTTTTTTTAACTGACATTACATTGTCTGTCATCAAATTATAATATGCATTGTGTATCTTAATGGCCAGTGCAGTGCATTCTATGTAGGAACCCCCAAAAGTTTTTTTTTTTCTACCTACGTTATATTGTCAATCATCACCTATAATAATCGATAGGGCCAGTGCTTACTACCCCAAGCCTCTCAACAGCACGAGGGCCCCATGCCTACTGGGGTGGGGGCAGAAATGCTAATTTCAGTAAAATCTAGTCATGAAAATATTAGTGGTTATTACAAAAAGAATTACATTTTCTCAGATTTTTTTTAAAATAAAAAATAAAAAAAATTTTCATTATAAAAAGTAAATAATTAATGAATATGTACTGAAATTTTCACTTAAATTGGATAATTCCCTGATTTTTGGTAATTTAAAAAAAAAAAAAAAGCACTACCCTTCCCCCACAATTTTCCTTAGAGGGTTTGTTGGGAAATTTTGAAATCAATATGGGGGTGGGGGACCCAGACCCTAGCTCCAACCCTATCTACACATTCAAAAGTGAGAAATATTTAACCCCAGAAATAAAATCAAAACGACCAAAATCAGTCTGTTGAATGATAAATCTATGAATTGACAGAAGTTAAATGGAAAACTGCTACTGCAAACAAGTCTTTGGACTAAACACTAAACAGTAAAGTATAAAATGGTTTATAGGTCACTGAATAGGAATGCATTTATTTTCAGAGACAACAGCAGTCACATTAGATAATATACCAAGCAAGGTCTCTTTCACATTGACAAATATATAAATTGCTACAACTATACAGAGAGAAAAAGGAAGGATCAATTCTACCCTACTCCCTGGGCAACAGATTATAGAAAATGATCCAAATCTCCTACTATCACCAATGCTAATAATAGATTAAGAAAGATGACCTTGTTTTAAAAATGAACATGACAGAATAAGTTGCAAATTAAATAGCTCCAAACGACATGACAATAATTAGTAAAAATGTAGATTTTCAATATATGAAAGATCATTGTTCAGTATGCTATAATTATGTAAAAATATTAAAGAAATTAAAAAACAAACAACAACAAATAATCATTTGCTTACTTAGAATAGATAAGAATGCAGTAACTTGCAAAAACAATTTTTTTTTTAAATGTAGAAATAACCTTTTTTTTTTTTTTTCTTTTTTTCAGTAAACAAAACTAACAGTTGCCAAGTAAAACAACTTTTAATAAAATGTGCAAAATGCTTAGTAATTTTTTTTTTTTTTATTTGTTTTTACATGCCACACCCATTTAATGAGATGGTAATTATGGCCCTTATAGAAGCACAGGGTTCGGATTGATGAATTGGAGAGTTAAGTTTGAATTCCAGTCAAGTACATTATATTCACTTACATGCTAATACCCTTGGAAAAGGTATGAATCCATCTCTTCTCCCTGCCCCCAGCTATGGCTAAATAGCAAGAGAGACTGGGTTCTATAGTCTTGGGTAGCAACTGGTCTCGGAGAAAGAAACTTAATTAAAAAAAAAAAATCCAACTATGGATAAATAGGACAGAATGGGTTCTATAGCCTCAGGTGGCAAGGAAAACAATTTAAAAAAAAAAATCTTAATTCAGAAATCTCCAACTATGGGTAAAATAGTAGTAGTAAAGTAGCAAGTTCTGTAGCCATAGTTGGCAACCAAACTAAGAGGAGGACAACTCTAAATTCAAATCCAGAGCCAGGGTCTCTAAGACAGTCCAATGTCAAGTTCAATTTCATTTTGGCAACTATTTTGATGCTGGTCCCGAGCTGCATTGGCCTCAAGCTTGTCCCTTGGGTAGCATCAGTGGTGTGGAGAAGAGAAACGTGCTACATAAGCAACTGCTTATCTCTCATAAAAAATAAAATAAATAAATAAACCCTTCTCAAGTAGCTTCTTACCACAAACAATTGCTTTGTGGAACCAACTCCCAAGGGGATGCTTCCCCAATCTCTACACTCTTAACCTGTTCAAGTCTTAACATTAACCATTATCTTCCCCATACAACCGCATAAACACTGCCTCTTAATTTGTAACCCTCTACCTAGAGTGGCTCTTGAGCCTTGGACAGGGTGAACATTGTTAAAAAAAAAAAAAAAAAAAAAAAAAAAAAAAAAGAGATTACACACTACCATGATTGTTCTTGAGAAATATAACAGAGTGGTTTCCTATTGCCTTCTCAAAAGCTTTGAATTCATAGTTATCCATCCCTTAGACTGGATGCCAATCAAGGTAGAGTGTCCATTTTACCTGCTATTTTACTATTTATAGCAAAAAGAGAAAGCAAAATGGGTTCATGCTTTTCCCATGAGCATAAGTGCAAAGTGAATTTAACAGTTTAGTCCACTCTGATAACCATCACACCACTCACGCAATCATTTGCTTTGCATAACAGATACAAATCTAAAAGCAAGCCTTCTTATATCATTTTTTTTATCGATTTCAACAATTGAATTTACTCTTGCTTATTGTAATCATCATTGCTGTTATTTTATAGAACACAATTCCGACATCAGGCAGTAATGATAATGGTAATATTAGCCATTTCCCAACAAGGAAACATTTGCTATTCACCGACCGAGTAGCCAGTACTGCTGCCAGTTGAAATTTATAAAATCTTTATCTTAATCTTTCAGAAAAATAGGTTTCTCAAGTTCAGTATCTGTTATCACTCTTTCCAGTATTGATGGGGGCTTTCTTCCGATCCTTTTGTTTGAATATAGATAGATGTTAATGGAAATATTAGCAGTTTCCTTATAAGGAAACAGTTGCCATTCATAGACTGAGCAATCTGCTGTCCATTGAAATTCATGAAATCTTTTAAAACAATTTTTCCAGAAAATAGTTTTCTCAAGTCCATTGTTATTGCTCTTCCCAATATTCCTAAAATAGGAAAAACAAATCTCACTACTACATACTAACACTATTACATGATGCATAAGAGGCTAAAAACTTGGTATCAAGAGACCATAATAGAACTAACTTCAACACCACGCAAGATCAACCATTAGCATTGGTACCAATTGTCAGGAATGACTGCTAAAAATCTCTGCTCCTCAAATTTATAAACAAATCCTACAGATGCATGCTGGGATTTTTTTTATAGTCAATAAAAAAAAGAACAATTCTCAGTCTTATCGACTCAGGCTATAATCACTTGACTGTATCCTTTTCTTTAAAAAATCATTTTACCCCCAAGTAAGGCACTAAAGTCACTAAGATGTAAGGGGGTTACTGAGTCTGAAAAAAAAGAAGCCGAGAAAAATCATTACCAAGGTTAAACTTCAGTGGTCAACAAGGCACCGTGCAGGCTGATAATAGTTCCATAATGGTGTAAAATGTGGTCAGGTAAAATGAAATGGGTCTGCTGTTCACCTAAATACACCATTGACCAGCTTCGTAACCATTTACAACTATTCATGCATTCTACATGGCCCAACAACAATGGGTTCTTTCAGTAAGAGACTGTACCATGTTGTTTCCAATCTCCAGGAATGACAGCTAATATTCTCCTCTGCCCAATTCTATAGACAAATCCTACAGATGCATGCTGAGATTTCTTCATAGCCAATAAAAATGGACACTTTTCAGTCTTACTGGCACAAATCACAAGACTATAACCACTTGACTATCCTTTTTGCTTGTGAACATTAATTCTATTTTGTGAAGTTTTTACTTTCTGTCTTACAGATGATTTGCATTTTCCTTGACCTGTATTACATTTTCTTGTATTATTTTGCCCTTCTTATTGTTATTGAGTATTTTGTTAATTAAACTTAACAATGCCAACTTCTTCAACAGCTGGGATACATCATAGCATCCATACACTTCTTCTTGGTGCAGTTTAAGCACATCATATATTAGTCGACACAAAGCTCTACACTAAGTGCTCCTGCAGTTTCCATCTGACTTGGAATAATTAAGTCTCATCCATTATCCAGTCTGAAGGATCTTTTGCATGACACTTCTGCAGTTCAATGCCAAATCTGGTTTGCAAGATTCTGCCACATTCTGTTGCCAATGTCTTCAACATAACCATGGCAGAAGTGTTTTCCAGGTGCTATGCTTTGCTAAAGAGCAACCTGTTGGTCATTACAATCTTTGAATTCAGAATTGTCCTTGTAGACTGGTTACCAATCAAAGCCAGAGAACTGTCCTGCTATTTAAACCATAGCTGAGGAGGAAGAGATTGTTTCATACCTTTCCCAAGGGTATTTGCATATAAGTAAATGTAACAAACTCAACTAGAATTTGAACTCCAGTAAAGTCACTAACCATTACATCAACTGCATATCCCTCAGTTCAACGCATAAAGATGTGAAATTGCATTTTATACAGGTGCGAATCTAGAGAGCAGTTTAACAAAGTTATGATTACTGGTCATGATAAAAAAAAAAAATAACTTTGAGAAACCCAATACAGATACAAATAAAATCCCGCAAGTGACATCATCCTTATCTGGGAAGACATTGACAGGCAGCAAAAAAAAAAAAAAAGATGGCAGTAAATATAATGCAATTACTTTGACTTCCGTTAAAAACTGAATAAAGTAAACCCTAAGTTCTCTCTCTCTATTATCATAACAAGGCATTGTTTTTATTTCTTGCAATTACAGCAAGACACAACACAAAAGTCAGCACAGATGTGTTGTCAATTTGCACATTGAACAAGTTCAGAAAAATCAACATATCTGTTGTTTTACATAAACTGGAGACATAAAAGCCAAAGGTTACATCCCTTCAACCCAACAGCAGTTGTATGAAATAGGACCAAGTTTTGATTCATATAACTATTAATTTAATCTTCATATAATAGAGCAATTTTCTAGGGGTCTCTTCTTAAATTCAAATATTATCAGGCATATGCTACAATATGTAGATAATATATACCAATTATAACATAGCATGTAGGTGCACCATAGCATAGTGGTTATTGATGCAAAAAGTGGAATCTGCATTTTGCTTGCATACTCTTGGGATAGGTATTAATCTGTCTATTCTGCCCCAGGGCTGTGAAGTTAGAACACAAAAAGCTTTGACTCCAATTCCTCAATCTTTGGCACCACTGACTCCTACTAATCTTTATGTAATTAAGTGATTATAACCTAAAAATCCCATAAAGCCTATACATACACTCCTAACTTAAGTAGTTCTATATGATTATAACTGGTTTATATCAAAGAATAAAGATACTGTGGCTTTTATATCATAACTATTCATTATTCAATAATTTCTAACAGAATTAGAGACAACATCTTTGAAAGGATATAGAAAAAATAAAAATGCTATAATGTAAGACATATTTGCAAAATAAGAAATAAGTACAGAACATGAAACTACTTTATAACACAAGTTGAAATATAATCTTTTACAGGATGTAAAAGACATAACAGAAATAAAAATCCTATAATGTAAAATTTTTTACATATATAGTTTTGCAAATACAAAATAACTACAAAAAAATAAAATGACTTTAAAAAAGAAGTTGAGATGATAAAAGGAAATTGTAAATATACAGTAGAAGAAATAAAAATTTTATAAATGTAAGACTTTTTACATAAAGTGTAAATTCAATTGGAGTCAGAGTAGTTTTACCAACTCTGACTCCACTAACATACCCATAAAAATCTATTTGTTACAAAAACTACCATAGCAATATTCAGCATGTTGTAGATGTGGCCCTGTACCCCACCATGTAAGTGTGTGTGTGTGTGTGTGGGGGGGGTCTAATGGTACTAAAGAAGAGGATAACATTGCATGTTATATTAACAATCAAACTTTAAATTTAGAAATCCTTATGAAACTGAGTAAATAATCTTTCTGATTGTAACAGAGTATAATTTTACTCATTTAAATATAGATCAGTTTCTATATTAACAGAAATCTTTCCTGTAGAAATAACAATTGTGAATATTTTTAAAGATTACATACCAATGAAGAAAGTGAATTCATAGGATAAGTAAAATTGAGGATAGATAACCTTTATTAAGATTTAAAAAGCAAATAAAATAAGAGAAAATTTGTACATTCTTTTTGACTTTGTCAAAATTGTTTTTATCCTCAAAGAGATCAGATACAAATTTAATTCATATTTTAAAGAGTCATTGTCGTCATACCATAAGTTAGGAGAGGAGGAGGATATTAGTCTATGTGCCATGTCCCTTCAGAATGTTGGCAATCATGGCTCATCACAATTTCCTCTCTTTTGTAGCTCCTTAGTAAATTTTGTATCTTTCCTATATCTCCTAAACCCTGTTCTGCCATCTATTTACACAAGCTCATTAGGTAGGTCATGCATTGTATCTTCTGTCTCTCTTCCCTACAGTATGTCTTGTGAGTATCAAATTTTCTAAGCACTCTTTACTCATTATGTGCCTTAAAAATTTGAAATCTCTTTATATTAAGATCCTTATCTAGATTAAAAATCAAAAGCTAGCTACATAATCATATAAGAATAAAAATCTCAAGTTATATTTAAAAAATAACAAAACATTTCAGCTAAATTTAAAATAATATTCAGCTATGATTTGATTGTTCATTTGCAAGAAGAAGTAGGTTGATGATAACATGGCTGTTAGAAATCTCATTGAAGGCCTTCAAATTGGTAAAACATATCAAGTTATTCAAGCATTTCTGGAAAGAGAAAATCCAATTCCTTGTCAACTTGGATAAAGATTCAAAAATGGGAACAATATCAAGAAAATAAGATTCCAGGAAAGCAAAATCCAACGCACTAAGAGATGGTAAATGAATTACAAGACAAATTTTAAGGAACATGGAAACAAACTCAAGTAACCAAAGAATTTAAAAATATCAAAAATCATGTCATGTGTCTAATTAGATTTCAACTAGAATATTGTTTGAAAAGAGTTCATTTCTAATCCAGAAGGTGTCCACAATTTTTTTCAGTCTCAAACAGACCGATACATCTTTGTTCAGAGTTAGAAAATCTATATGATCTTAGTGATAAAAGCAAGCTCAAATTGAACATAAATAGACCTGAGTGAAAAATTTGAATTGTCTTTAACTGACAAATATAGGGAAGGGGGTATTTTTTCACTCAGATTAGGTGGGGGTGTGCACAGCTAATAAAACATTAAAAAAGATTGCTGCAAGATATCAGTATATTCTTCATTGTTGACTGCTTTTCTTGCAAGATGGAAACATTTTGAAGCAGATCAATGTTCATCGCTATTCCATTGGATCCACTAAGACCTGACTTGAATGAAAACATCTTTGAAATTATATTCTTGTTTTGTCATTCATATAATATGAAACCAATTCAGATTATTTGGAGTTTGATACAATCAAAACCAAGAGAAAAGACGTTCTCTAAATTATTGAATGCCATCTAAGAATAGAGATATTCTTTAACAATGATTTTATTTTGCAGAAGTGAATGCTTTAATCAACATTTCAATATTACATACAAATCAGTTATGTTACATGACACTTGTCTTATGTCGATCTCTTATATTCATTATCTAATATTATTTGTGCATTAATTTTCAAGTTACAGGGGAAAAAAATAGTTAAATCTGCACTATGCACAGATACAAAAAGCAGCCCAGACAGAAGGCAACTTCCAGTATTAAAAAAAAATAAAAATAAAAAATTGACACTGAACTGTTGCTTATTTTCTAAATTGAACATTTCTGTCATAAAAAAAAGTTAGACATTTAAAAATTTAGGATACTTAAAACAATTATTTTTTTTTTTATTAAAGATAAAAAAAAAGAAGAAAGGAATAAAAAAGAAAAAAGATCAAGTAGACTTCTTTATAAAATTCAGACAATAATCAGAAAAAGTGTCAAAACATTCTGAACACTTAGTGAACCTGAAAAGAGAAAACAAGCTTTGCACAGTCACTAAATAAACAAATGCCTGCTGACAAAAGCAAATGGACATTATATTATATTTAAGAAAAAAAGAATATTTTATATATATATATATATACACACACACACACATTGCTCTTCTAGTACAAATTGATCTCTCCTGGCTACTGGCATACTTTGTACAGAAAACATTAAAATTTCCCTTTCTCTCCTGTGCTTAGGGGTAGGATCTGTGATTGATGCCAAATCGTCCAAGTTTCTATCTCAGCTTGAAGCAATCAGATGCCTAGTCACACTGAAGAGCTGTGATACAACTAAACAGTGTCTGTGGATGACTATATATATATATATATATATATATATATATATATATATATATATATATATATATATATATTCTGCTTCATTTTGTCATATAGTTAATAATACTTAATAAATGTTTTTCATACTTATATTAGTACCCTTTCATTTGCCCTTGTTTTAATAACTAACCTATCATATATATATATATATATATATATATATATATATATATATATATATATATATATTGTGTATATTTAGGCAGCAACTTTTCATTGATGCATGTTTCATTAAATAATATAGACAAGTTTAGTCTATTTTAAGTTCCTTTCATATTGTCTGATAAGCTTAACAACATTATCATTGAAAGACGAAAGGAAATCACCATATTGATAGATGTTTACATCCAATCTAAGCTTTCGGCTTACATAAGCCATTATCAAAGATGACAATTACTTTTCAATATATCAACCAATACACAGACGAAACAATAATGATAGTCTGTTTTTATTGCAAGAAAAATTTCAAAACAACGACTAACTCGTGTATACGACATGCGGAAGCGAAAATCGCGTTGCAGCTTGTGACGTCACACATGACCATGCGAGAGTGAAAACGAGAAGTATTAAGCTTATCAGACAATATGAAAGGAACTTACTTAAAACAAATAGAGAAAACGTGTCTATATTATTTAATGAAACATGCATCTATATATATGTGTGCGTGTGTGTGTGTGTGTGTGTGGTTATGATCATATATCACATTGAAACACCAGTTTTTTTCCAATGACCAAGTTAAGCAATGTCAGTATCTAGAGAGATGACTGCTTGGAAATAACAGGTGCTGTAAGCATGAATATGCTGGTGGTATAATAGATAATTAGTCAGAATGAGAAATCAGAGAGCTGAGTTTGAATTTCATCCGAATTTGTTACATTCCCCACTTCTGCGCAAATATCCTTGCGAAAGGTGTGAATGCTATGTGTAAATAGCAGGACAGGCAGTGCTCTATTGTCTTGGTTGGCAACCAATTTAAAAGAAGAAGAAAAACTGAATTCAAACTAGCCTGGATAGGGTTGACAAAGAGTAGATGAGTTTCTTATAAGAGTCAATGGCCAACATGCAGATGGAAAACTCCAATCCTAAAAAGCCAGCAATTGTAGCATCATTTGACATGCAGCATACAGTGCACATATACAGGATATGGTGCTATGATGGAGAGAGGAGAGTGTGCATTGCAAGGCACAGGCAATTAACTACCTTAAACAATTCACTTGTGCAGATTGTTTAGCAAAAACTTAGAATTTAATGAACTTTTATCCATCATTCTCCACAAGGACAAGTGTATGTGTGTGTGTATAAAAATGTCAAAAATACTCAGAATAAACAATATGTATCAACATGGTAATTTTCTCTCTTCCTTTAATAATAAAACCAAAAAGTTTGTCCATGAATATGAAAGGATCCAATAAGGAGACAAAATCATCTAAATTATTCAATGAAACATGTATCTGTCTTTCTCCCTGTCTCATATTTTTTTCATTATATATATATATATATATATATATATATATATATATATATATATATATATATATATATATATATCAAATATATATCTCAAAGAGAGTGAACAGTAGGATAACAGCATTCACAACATTAATTTAAAGATAGTGCTCAATACACAAAGTAGAGCCGTAAATATTTATTTATCTTATGCAGTGTTACATTAGAACATGCACATATCCACTAAAATGTAAAAAGCAAAAATGAAACAAGAATGTACAATTTTGTAGTAGATATGTGCATGTTCCAATGTAACACTACATAAGATAATTATTATATATATATATATATATATATATATATATATATATATATATATATATATATATATTTTCAAAAATGCCTTTATATGCACTTTTCTCCACTGAAAGTTTTATTTTATTGTTAAATACAGAAAATTTATTCCCTCTACCAGTGTAAAGTCAAATCATTCTATACACACACTCTTTGGTGTGTAAGAGAAAGTGGGGATTTTAAAACCTTCCTGTTGACTAATTTTACACTTTGACACGTTAAAGAATTTTCTGCCCCCACCTTTAATGGAGATTACCCCACCCTCACTGATACTGCATATTCAGGTAAAAGTTACCACAAAAATTTATATATTTACATACTTTTATTTACCTTTGGAACATGATGATAATCGAAATGAATCCTACAATACAATATGTATCTACTGAGAGTCAAGAACATTTCAGGGTAAAAAATCTTTTAGCACTCCCTCATGAGCTTCAATTCTGAATAACCTATCTATTAAACAACTGAGATCTCGAAACATTTATAACCATGAATTATATTGTCTATATTTATTAAGGATATTTTTGCTCCATTCTCAAAAAAAAAGAAAAAAAAAACATTAAAAAAAGAAAAAAAAAGTTTCCAAGTTCCATCCCTCTAAAATGTTCTTATGAGACAACAGCTTGATAAAGATACACTGGTTCTTCCTGCTAAATTTATCTCATTCCCTCAAGTGAGATGTTCAATCTATCAGTTAGCTATTACAGAATCATATCAATTTAATATAATTTGGCAGAAAGCATAAATCCATTGGAAGGATGCCAACTGTGACAAATAAAGCAAGAGATGCTGATATCCCTGCTAAAAAATATATTCAAAATTTCTAGGTTTATTGAATGCAACACTCACCTGAAGAAGGCTAGTCAGAAAGTTAAAAAAAAAAAAAAAAAAAATAAGTAGAAATAGTAAAGTTTATTTGCCCTAGTAAAAATTACTAAAACTATTTTTTATGAGATCTTATATGTAGATTATTTTACTGATAAAAAACATTACCTAGATTTCAAATGCTTGATAATGATCAGAAATATAAATAACCATTACTCATTTATTTCTTAGTTTTACAAAGTTGATATCTCCAGCCTGAATTTGGAGTCCTGGATAAGTTCAGTTTTTATAAATCAAATCCACCTTTTCATCTGTACCTCCACTGATTAAATATATATATATATATATATATATATATATATATATATATATATATATGTATATATATGTATATATATAGCACTAACTCCTCAAGGCACTTGATGTAGGCCACTGTGTTGAGCCTGAGGCCCTGTGGGAACATGAATGGAGGTACAACATCGCCATCACTACTGACCACTCGATACAACTTTGTAATCACCATGAGACTCATCCAACTCTTTCCATATTCTCTGCACTGTCTTCAGATTGACACCCAATCACTCTGAAATGTTCATATTTGAGCTTTCAGTATGAATGCCAATCAGTAGAATATGCTGTTTCCAAATTTCTGGCTGAGTGAATTGCATCACGGTGCTCTTTTTCTCACAGACAGAGCCCAAGTAACCCTACTATACTGTGCAGTTAACAAAATCAAAAACAAAACGCACATGCACAAATTTAAAAATACAAAATGGCGACAATTTGCCCTTCTCACCCTCTGTATGTGTGTGTGTAACTACATGAAATGTAAAATAAAAGTCACTAAGAATAATCCTTATAACAAATTGCATTCACAATTTAACTGCATATTTTTTCTAGTCCCTACAATTAACAATGACTAATTTAATAAAGTCAATGACCAATTACTGTTGATGAGTAAGTAATAATAACATTAGCGATCAACTGTGAATATCCACTGAATTCAATAACAATATTTCTTGGAAACTGAATCAGGAAGGGGAGCTCTTTGCAGATCCTCATGATATAATTTAATACATGAGAAAGTGTTACTCTGCCATAATTCTATTTTTAAGTTTTCCTCATTTTAAGCAGAAATCTTATTAAAATATAAGTAGTCTGCAAGAATAAATTGGTTTAATAAAATTCAGTCTAATTAACATTTCTCATTAAAGAACAAAATTCAATTCAGAAATGTGAATTATGCATAACAAATAGAAAAAACTACAAAGCAGAGAACCTTTCTTTTTTTTTAAATAAATACGTATGTAGCATAGGACCCCCCACCGACCTCTACAACAAGGTAACTTGAGAAAATCAACAAGAATTTGTTTCTTTCAAAAGTTCATAGTGTTAAAAAAAATAAAAAAGATTCCGCCCCAGCAACTTATTCTCATTTGTCCAAAATAGACTGGTAACTTGATTTTCCTGCAATGAATATCAGTTTGAAATTCATCTAAGTAGAAAATTCTTGAAAGTCCTCAACTTTATTCCATAAAAATATCAATTACACATTGCATATATTCAAAGCACATGTCAACATAAAATCAAGCAAGAGAAAGTCATTCTATTCATGTCTATAATGGTTGTCATTAAAATTGACTTCAAAAGATTCAGTGACCAAATAAGCTTAAGATAATTTATTTCTTGAAGAAAACCTAATTCCTGTCAGCAGTAACCTGCTACATGGTCACATACTGCTTTATACATAAATGAAATATCTCACATCTTCCCCAAATTGCTTTTGGATTGTACTTCTATTCCTAAAATTTAAAGAGGAAAAGCAATTAGTACAACAAGATGTAATTATGTAATTATTTCTGCTTGTTGACCTTTTAAATATTCTGAATCTTGAATGAACCCTAACTGAAAGTTAAAAAGAAAAAAATCAAAAAGAAAAAAAACACCATCACATTTGTCCAACTTGTTTCTTCATCATATAAATATTATATCAACATTCCTTACAAATATATTGAAATAAATAATATTTTATATGCATATCTAAATAAACAAGCCTGCATTTCAACTTTCTTGCTCAATTACAATATGCTATCCGTACACATTCATATCAAGTGTAATGTTTCCTGTGAGTTGTGATTCAAAAACACTACTATGAGTTCTGATTAGATTCCTTTCTTATCAATACAAGTAAAGATTTTAATTATTCTATTGTTTTTCTAATGCCTATTTGTTTTTCAGAATTACATAAGTCAGTCAAAAAATAATGCCAGATCTAATTCTAAAAAATTAAAAAATCAGAATTCTTAACCCCACTTTTTTTCTATAAACCATAAAAAGTGTCTACAAGTACAGAAAACTAAAATGCGTATAGTTACCTTGTCCTTTTTCAAAATGACTACCTTTCTGGACACAAACAGAAAGTAAAAACTATTATAGAAGTTCTATTCTTGAAAGGAGAATATAGTGCAAACATTTGCAAAAAGTTTGTGAATTTATAGAAAGTTAGCACTTAATGTCAGCACAGCAAGGAAATAGGTCAGTAAGAATTAATATAAATCCAAAGAGAAAAAGAGAAACTAACCACAGTGACAGGTGCAGTAATGGCAGGTTATCTGCTGCTGTGAATGAGGATATGGCCAAATAGACTAATAATCTCATTACGATAAACGAGCAGAAGGTGATTGTTTCCCCAAGAACTTCTGGAGAAGGACAGAATTTTCTTAAGATAATCACAGGAGATTGACTCCTAGTCTGAACACAAGTCTAGAGAACAAAAGATCAACAGAGTAGAACCACACAGAGTCACTTAGAAAGAAAAGGTTTAAGGTAGTACACTGTGATAAAAATGTTGGAACCAGAAGGAAGTTAAGTTTATAGCGATTGTCACCACTACTGATTCTGGCTTCTATATAAGCACATTGTCAAAACTCAATGCCAGGCTTCTTTGAGCTCAACTATATTTAATAATAAGTGATGAGCTTTTGCAATAAGACCTCACAGCATCTTAAACATTAGACAAGCAATGGCAGCAAACAAACAGTTGGACAATTTTGCCTCATCCACTTAACAGTCCTAGCCTTGCATGTTTAGACTTTAATCTGTTTGGACACATGAAGGAGGCACTCAGAGGACAGCAGTTCTTCAATAAGATAAAAGAAGCTACATGAAAATGGCTAAGAAAACAGCCAAGAAGCTTCTTCAAGAAAAGTATAGACAATCTAATAGAGAAGTTGCATATCACAATTGAGAAAGAAGAAAATTATGCTGTAAACTAGATTTGAAAACCTGAGATTTTTGTTCATTTTGGTACGTTTTGCGTTTCTACTATAAAATCTACCTTAACCTTTACCACACTAATTTCTTTCTAGAACTGTTCCCCCTGCCACTGCATTTTTTTTTGAGGGTGAAAAAACATGAACACCTACTGTTTTAAAATTGTTACACCTTTCTTTGTATTATGCATATAGATTTTAAGTTTTGTATACTAATAAAAGAATGAATGAGTAACATTTTGATGTAATGCATTACATTTTGCATGCATGTTTTGACATTGAAAACAAAAAATCTTGAGACACGAAATAAAAAAAAAATACATTAAAAAATAGATAATTCAATGTACTTTAACTTTTATTATTCCTTTTGGAATTCTGGGGTGCAATAAGAAGCAAAATGACTAAGACGGGTTTCATTTTGTCAAAAAAAGCGACATGTTTACATACAAGAAGACACTAGCATTTGTTTGCTCTTTCTTTCACCTGACTCATATTGACAAATAAAGTTATTATTTCGTTGTTTATAAATAGACAAAATAATTCACCTTCAGAAAGGTGATCAAGTATATCAATGGTCACCAGTAGCTTCGATAAAATTAGTCAAGCATGGATGATAGTAGCCACTAGTGGCCATCATCACTTTCCTCTGCGTCACTAGCATGGTTATCATCTTTGACCACTTCACCATCAATATTCACTCAAGTAAAGCCTTCAAAATCATCAGAGTCCTAATCAAAGAAAAACTCCTGTATAAAAGCTTTGTTGGATATTGATGCAGCCATTTTTGTTTAAAAAAAAAATAACACAAAAATTTAACGTGGGGTTAATCGATGTCACAACTCGTGCAGAGTATAGAATAATTCAAAATGGCATTGGAAAATGGAAGTTTAACCTTGTTCCAAAGCAGTAGTAGACAATTTCGAGTTTAAAATACTGGAAATAACAGCTGACAAATATTTGTTTATAGCAACCATCTCAAGGCGACAGAATGTGCCCAGAGTAGCAAAGGGAGAGAATTCTACGGCCAGTATTGTCGCCTCAGTGTGGTAAAAGTTAAAGAACAGGCATTAATTTTTGACTGATCCTCAAACCATCTCCAGAAATTCAATACTTTTTTTTTCATAAAATTGATAAAACATATTTCTATGAGAGTAGATGAAAAAGTTCACAGCCTGATACATAGTTATTAACTAAATTTAATCTCAACTTTACACTGCATAATATTCAAGCTATGTGATTAATAAACATCACTGAATTACATCAACTGAGAAAAATACAGAGTTTACATTGAAAAATAAATATTTATTATAAAAAATGACTATTTGGCTATGTACTTATTGACAGGGGTTTATGTGTGTAATTTCTATATGCCTGCTGGTATATATATAACATTTTTGGGCACCTCGACATGGTATAAGGGCTAGAAAGCTTGTCTTGCTAGATCAATTATGATTTGTGTAGTGAGTTTGATCTTCACTGGGTGCCCCATATTTTCGGCCTTGTGCCACATCTAAGCCGAACTTAGAAAATCACTATATATATAACATTTTTATATACTAAAATGTAAAATTATATAAATAGCTCAATGCCATAGATAAAGCAATGATCTGAGCCCAAATTAAAATTAAAGATCACAGCAAGTCAACTTGCTGCATTTATTAGTTTTTAATTCTATGATTATATATATATATATATATATATATATATATATAGTGGACACTGAGGTCATAACCTGAAGATTGTCACCACTTGGTGTTAACCTCAGTATTGACTTTTATATTTACATATGCTCTATCGGTGATATTGAGCACTTTGCCATAAATATAGCATACTATAACACTATACTTTTTATAATATATAGTTTTATGGTATGCTATATTTATGAGTAAAAGTATTTTATATCAAGGTTAATGTGTGTAAATATAAAAGTGGACACTGAGGTCAACACCAAGTGGCAACCAACTTCAGGCTATGACCTCAGTATCCACTTTATGATAGAATTAAAAACTAATAAATGCAACAGTGATCTGAGTTTGCATTAAAATTAACAAACACAAAATTTGTGTTTGTTAATTTTAATGCAAACTTAGATCACTGCTTTATCTACAGTATTGCGCTATTTATATAATTAACAGTTAACCCTAGCCTTGAACAGGTTAAAATAGTAACAGAGAAGGTGCACTTTTTCCTACAGTTCCTGTAATTCAGACTTTATATGGACCAATTTTTATAATTCAGGTCAGTACCAATTGCTTACCACATAGATAAACAGTCAAAGCAATTACTATGATCCCCTTGTAATTTTTACAATATAAAAGAATTGCCAAATTAACAGGAATGTACAATGCTAAGTTACTGCTTTCTTTGTTGTTCATACAAGGGAAAATTATTTAAATTTTAACAGTGATACACAGAAAACAGAGCAAGTCATTTTACAAGTATTGCTGCTAAGTTTTCTGTTTTGCCACAGACTTTTCTTTACACTAAAAATGAAGATCCTCTCTTTGTATATGGATAGTACACTTGAAAAAAAGATGCAGAATTTATTTGGCTGACATATTGTCAGAATAACAAAAACCACAAAATAACGGGTGCAACTGTCCAGAAAACTCACTGTTAGCTGCAGAAATGAATCACACACTACTGGATTAGTGATGGCCAATCTGTAGCGTAAATAATTATATATTTGGGGGATTTAGAGGTGACTCAACTAATTTGAGAGTCTATAAGTAACAACTATTGGTTCAGATTCAATCCAATCAGTGAACCTTTCAAACCTGGATACTGTACACAATTGTCCATTAACAATTGGTAGTAATGACAAATATTTCCATATGTAATATAGTAAGCAGTTGTTGCTTTTTGAATGCGAACTGAAATTCAATAAAGGAAGAAGAAATCTATACATGTTCAGACAAGTGAGTCATGATCGGAGTCAAACCAAGCTACAGTCAATCATGATCAGAAACAACAACAACAGGGAGATATTAGAGACCATATTACGTATTCAATAATTTCCTTCTTCCTTGAAAACAAGTCAGACTGGGATAGGATCATTTCTTTAATTTCTTTTTCTTCAAAAGCCTAACTACCAAAAAATCACAAGTAATTAAAGACATTTTGAAAGCATTTTAATTTACCTTCATCAAATTAATTTACTAGGAGTGTGAGATGAAGTTAGTTACAGATTTGGAACTGTCATTTTAATGATTTATTAATCAAGAGTTTTAATTTTCAAATCTCAGAGAATGATTCATTAGAATAACAGCAATAATAATGGGAATGTTTGTCAAATGTTTTCCACATAAAGTCAGGAACTTCAGAGCAATTAGTGATGCTTATTCAATTTTGTTATTTGCTTTGTGAACTGTGATTTGAAAACTAAAGTTTTTAGAAACAGTTATTAATATGGACTTTGCAATTGCAATCACATTTTTTTAAATGGGTAAAATTCACAAAAACCAAGCTGTTTGCTATCAATAAAAAAAATAAAACATGAAACAGTGTTAAATATTTTAAAAAGTAAATAATACACTGACAAGAGATTACAATAAACTAAATATACTTTAATTTACTCAGAATTAAGCAAGCAGATATTATTGATGAATTACATAAATGATCAGGGATTCCAAAATAAGCAGTGTCTATTTTCCTTGGGCGATATACCACAGGACTGTACTCTCACATTCATACAAGTACAGAGATAAATATTACACTAAATTTTTCACATCTGTATCAATTAACAAGACTGCAAGATTTGAAGAAAGGGCTAATTAGGCATTATCCCATCATTCCCCATATATATTCAATGCAACCAAGTATGGTTATCACAGCAGCTAAAAAGAAAGTATGCTGAGTAATATGGGCATCATGTGGGCAGGCATTATCCTGCTTGAACAACACATTACCTTTTTTATTGTAAGAATGGCAGCAGTATGGTTTGAACAATGTTCTAAATGTACACAGTACTATTCCCTATACAAATACCAAAGAGTTCTAACTTATCTTACCCCACAATCATGATGCCAAGGGTTGGGCCTGTGTGTCATAAGCAAATACAAAACAGAAACTAACTGGTGTGGGCTACTGGAGCTTCTGAATATTTGAAATCATCTTTGGTGTTCAAATGAAGGAGTGAATGAGAATAGCAGATTTTACCAGCAAATGTAAAAGAGAAATGTGTTGGTCTGGTTGTCAGCCACATTTGAATGTTGCTATGTCTTCACTCAAGACATTGCTACCACATGCACAGCCAATTTGATGCAGAACTGGTGCAACAGACATTTTCTTGATTTTTTTGACAAGTCAATTTGTCCTCTATCAAGCTCTGGCATTAATCCTAATGACTTTGTGATGAAGAGCAATGTTTCATATAACTCATACTCAAGTGTATCAGACTTGTCAGAAGCTCTTCTGACATTGTGGTTGAATTTGGGCAAAGAAGTGGTAAAGAAATCATGCACTTCAGTTGAGAAAAAGATTAAGGACTACAGTGAAAGCAAAGGTAGCCATTTTGAATAGCAAATATATGTGTAAAATATTTTCAATGAATATAACAATCAAACTATAAACTTTCATTAACCAAAGCATAAAACATTTCATGATAAAATGAATAATGGGGAAATGTATGTGCTGCAAACAGTAGATGCCCAGAGCTTGGCCTACAACTACAGAAATAATTTGTTTGACCGCTGTTACTAATACTGAAGTATCACTAATGAAACATATCCAACATGCACAGCAATTCTCTCAAATAACCACACTTCTTGAAAACCCACAATATGACACCTCTCAAAATATTTCTAATTTAACAAAAGGTGCATATGTTTTGTTTTTTGGCATGACACCTACTTGCATTGGACCCTTAAACACACTAAAACTTAACAGCATGTATCATCTTTCAAAGCCCTGATATAGAAGGTGCACTGGTAGGAGTGTTACTATATCAGACAATGGTCAAGGAGTTTGAAAAAAAAAAAAAAAAAAAGAACCTGAATATCTACACTCCCCCAAGCATGCACATACTCTATAGAGACCAAAATCAGAATCATCCTTCAGGCTGTTGCAGTTTTATTTCTGTTAATGTTGTAATTTCTAAAGTATATTTCTCTGAATATTTTCAGAGCCCTAAGTACAAATTTAGTAATACACATATGTTAGGGAGGAGATCCAGAAAATCATGAGTCAAGCTCAGTTTAATATATAAGGTTTGTTAACAAAGGAGGAAGGAGACACACACACATACACACTGACAAAAAATTCTCAGCCCAACCCACTTCCCAAAATCAATATTCTGATGTTTGGTTATTAAAATACTGGTTCTGGGAAGGGGGTCAGACTAAAAACTTTTCAGCACACTCTTGCCTGTGTGTGCATGAATAACACTGTTCCCAGAATCACAGATGCTCCAATGATAGGCAGAAGTGTCAAACTGCCTGTAAATAACCACATCATTTTTTATGGGTAATATCTTAATAAACAGAAGAATAAAACTGCTGTATCTTGATTTTTTTTTTTTCACTAATCAACTATGGTTGACTTAAATAAAATACATTTTAAGGATCGCCTGCCAGTTCCAACTGTTAAAAATATTTACTCTCATGAGCAACTATTTTTAGGGATGTGCAAGGATTTATTGTTCTATGTTAGAATCTTGTAGCAAAACTGATAAAGATTATACTGAAGCTAATGCTCCTTACCCCCTAAAGCTGATAAGGAATCATGAAAATGAACAGAATCCATGCAAGCTGAATGAATCATACATCAAATACAAAGGCTCATTTCTATATTTGCAACTATTTGCTGGAAACGCATGGTTATTTTTATAAAAAGCAGTTATAAAGTTCAAGTGAAAAAGACACTAATTCTTCAAACTTATTGATGAAACTCAAGACTGAAAATGCAAGACAGAAATCTGAAGGCATATTGGAATAGCAAAAATTTCAGAAACTTAAAATTATTGATAGATTTGTTTACTATGGCTTAACTCTTTTCATGTTATTTAAAGCCAGAGAATATTTTTAGAGTTAAGAATTTTTTTTTTTTTTGTTTTTGGAAATAATAGTTTAGTGATACAAGTCTTATTAATTACCCCACAGCTTGGTGGGGAGAAGAGGTGGATTCATGCCTAATTAGAATTTTATAAGCAAACAAAAAATAAAGTGAGGGATCAATTCTATATTACAATCAATATATTAACTGACGCTACATGTTGTAGCCACATTAGTTCCTATACATTTATATTCCAGAGAATGTAAATAAATCTAAAAACATGCTTCTGTAGCTAATCAGTGTTTTATTGGTTGACAGATTCAATTTTCTACAGCTTATCAACCCTTTGCAGGTTATTCAAAGCCAGAAAATATTTTTAGATTGTGAGATTATGATAAGATAATGATTTAGCTGAGGTACTGACCAGGCTCAATGTTGCTTAACTTTGGTGGTTGTACAGGAATCAGTGTTTCAACATGATGCAATCGTAAATCTAGAAACTAAAGTTAAGATATAGGAATATTTCATTAGAAACAAAGAAAAAAAGTGCGGGACTGTAATATCAATCTTTCTATATGACAGTGAATACTGGAAAATTTCCTTACAGACCAAGAGACTCCAAGAAAAAAAAAAAAAAAAATATATATATATATATATATATATATATATATAGGGAGAGAGAGAGAGAATATCATGAACATGTTCACAATGAGGAAGTTTTAAAGAAAATGTGAATTAAAAGAACACTTGTAATTAAAATCAGAAAGAGACAGTTGAAATTTCTAGATACAAAATGAGGAAAGGGGGCTTGGTAAATGTAACACTCAAATGACATACTTAAAGCAGGAGGGGGCAGAAGAAAACACTGAGTAACCTAATTAATAGTAATATTAGCCATTTTCCTACAAGGAAAAATTTGGCATTCATTGACCAAGAAGCTAGTCGTGCTTTTGGTTGAAATTTCTAAAATCTTTCTATTAAAAAAGATTTTATCAGGAAAACAAGTTTTTTGAGTCCAGTGACTGTTATTGCTCTTTCCATTATTGACGGGGGTTTCCAGGTTTGTTCTAAAAGTACATATGCCATAAAATAAGCTAGAGCGAATACTTGTACAGCATGAAAATTGACTTTATAGACAACCATGTATCAGCCACAATATAAATATTAATTTCACTTTATGAATTTAAGTGCAGTACCAAATTGGCAGCTAGGTCTCAATATTTTACCGTTGAAATTGTTAGATGTAACGGTAAGTTCTATGCTTATGGAACTCTCTTCTGGCCTCTCGCTTTCCAGTCAATTTTAATCTTCAAAAATTTAAATGCAATGTCAATTGTTATCAATTGTTTTCTTAATTCCTGTTCTTTTATTGTTCTAAAGTAAAATGGTTTTCTTTTTCTCGTATTCTTTCAAACTCAATAACCATTTGTGTCTTAGCAGCTTTATTGCTTTGCTTACATGCATTCTTGGAAAGATAGTGAATTTTTCCAGTTACTTTCCTCATGGTTTGACATTCAAAGTTTTCCTTCTTTTAGATTGATTGCCAACCCAAACTAAAGAGTCCAATATGCATGCATGCTTTTCCCAAGAGCTTCTTCTATGTGTCGTATCCATTCAGGTCTTAGGCAATCATGGCTCCCAACAACATCCTTAAAAGATGGTCTTTATTTCTTGAAATCTTTGTATTTTGCTAATTCCATTTCTCAATTGTGGAACTCTCTTCCAGCTTCTTACTTCCCTATTCAACTTTGATCTTCAAAAATATAAATGTATTGTCAATCATTATGTTTCATTTTCTTAATTCCTGTTGTTTTCTTGTTCTCCCTCTTTAAGGTTTTCTTTTTCAACATATTCATTCAAATTCAATTCCCTCTTGTACCTTAGTGTTCTAACCTAGGGAAGGTCACTGAATAGAATAATTAAACAAAGGTTGGTAATGAACAATAATGCATAGGACAAGAACAATACAAGATTTGCCAGCGGTGCATAGAAGTAGTAGTCAACTGTAGCCCAACATACTGTATTTATGTGAATGAAGACATACCCATTATTGTCTGTAGGTATTTTACAACACTTAGTGTCTTAATTGCTCTGCTTGTAGTGAAATGATTAAAAGAAAACAAAAAACTAACAGGATATTGCTTCTGGAACAAAGATGTGCATAGTTTTATTAATTATTCAAGATACAATTGCTTATTTATTGAACAGAAAGAAAATTCTGATTGATCAATTTGTATAGATCCATTTTGCAACAATAAAATGGGATTGCCTATTTTGACTCTTGCCTTGATAAACTGGGAAAATTTTTATATGTTTTACAATTAATTATCATTAATATCATTTAATGATTTACACAGGGTATCTTTCAAGAGGACAATGTTTCTTAGAATAATCTATCCCTAAAATGCACATAAAGAATGAAAAAGGGTGATTTGCAACTAAATTCTAATCTCAAAATAAGGTCTATGCCCACAATCCAACAACAATTCAACAGCTGAAGGATGAGATAATAAGGCATATTGGCGAAATCAAGGAGCAACTATACAGAGATTGAGGAGCAACTATACGTCATCAAAAATTTTGACCATCGAGTGGAGGTGTGCCACCAAAGCCTTGACGGACATTTGGGTGATATTATTTTTGACACATAATTGCCATGACTTAAATAACATGATCCAATAGAGAAATAAATAAATTTTCACCAACACTGATTTATTTACTGCTCACTTTGATCCATCTTAATGAAACACCCTTTATTTCTCTGAATTTCTGGGATGAGGAATTTACATTATTTGCATGCAGATAATTGTCTGCATCTTTATTGTTGTCATCAGGTTTTGCTCTCCAGCCTCCATCAGGTGTTTGTCAGTCCACGCAATCTTCAGAGAATTGCAAAATGAACATTTTAATCAATGGGGGCAAAAAAAATTTTAAGGAAGATAACTATTAAATGCTAATTATAATTATAGAATACTATCCTACACATATTTATTTACTTATATGAATAATCATTTTTGTAAAAAAAAAAAATAAAATCGGGTGGGTGGTAAAAAAAAAAAAAAAAAAAAAAAAAAAATGGCAACAAATTTCATAATCTACAAAGGAACAAATTCAATGATAATATTTTAACCATAATTATCTCTTGAACATTGACCCAACAGATCAATGTGTCATCTCATAGTGGAAACAACTGACTCGGAATGGAAACAGACATGCACAGACCATAAAAATACCATAGTCATGTCTAATAATGAATAATCAAACCTGCTCGCAAGAAATCCACTAACAAATTACTAGATTAAATTATTTCATGCTATTTATTAAGGAACAAATCTTGACAACAAAAGCTGGAAAGCATTAATCCTTAGAAAAATGAATATAAAAATATGGATTATTTGCCCAGTCATATAAACATTCAAATGTCTTTAACCCTTTATTATTCAAATCACTCCAGTAAATACTGGCACTCAATGTTCATCTCGCTGTAACTCGCTCCATGTATGCCCTGCTATAACATATGATAACACCATCACAAATAACACAGGACGGCACACAAGCAGTGAGACTCCATGACAACAAACAGAAAGGCTTTGAGAGCCAATATTTATGGAGTGGATTTGAGTATGTTGAATGCTAAAGGGTTAATATACTAGAAATATCTTACAGAAAAAAATAAATTTTTGAAAAAAAATCTAGGTCTTATAATTTCAGTTGATATTGCTTGTTGTAAATGTAAGTTTTATGCTAAAAGTTCCTCCTCTCGCACTTCTCACTTGTAGAACTCTTCTGACTTTCTGCTTTCCTGTCAACTACGATCTTCAAAAATTTAAAGGCAATATCAATTGTCATCTTCTGTCTTCTTGAATCTTGTTCTTTTAGTATCCTGTTTCTTTCACTCTCAGTAACCCCTTGCATCCTAGTGGTTTTTATTAACTTGCTTGGGGTAAAATGATTAACAAAAAAAAAAAATCAATAGCTCACTTTTTTCAGACACATCTATACCAGGAATTGATATAGCAATTTACTAAGCATTGCTTAGATGTGGCACAAGGCCGAAAATATGGAGCACTCTGAGCATTGAATTCACTACTCAGTTGTAATTGATCTAGCAAGAAAAGCTTGTTAACCATTACACCATGATGAATGAATATCAGGAATAGATATATTATGATAGACCACAATATAAAAAGACTAGCAGAAGTTTGAGTGGCTGCAAATCAAATTCATATATCTCAAATGTAAAGATTTATTTTATTGATTTCAGTTAAAAATCTTGTGAGTAGGGTTATCATTTCTCTTCCTGAATATTATGACCAGTTTCTACTATGTCTCTGAGTAATAAATGTTACTCTATCAACCTCAATAGAAATAAAGGTTAACTCAACCTTGACTTATTTTCTGAGATTTCAAGCTCGTTCTTATTTTATCAAACGAAGTACCGATCCTCATAAAAACAATACAGAATGCATGATGATGATGATGATGATGATGCAGACTTACATGCCTTAAGCATTTTGCAGGAGACTATTACTGTATCATAATATGAAACAAGAATACACTTTCTTAATCTTAAACCAAGGTTAATGTATACAAGTATAGAGATTGTCTTTTTTAAGAGATTTATTGTAGAAATAGTGAGGAGGAGGAGGACTAAAAAGGAAATGTCCAAAAATATGAGAGTTTTCAATTTGTGAACAATGATTGTTGTTTTTTAATTCAGGAACAATCTGGTTATCCTCATGGAAGGTCATGATCAAAAATTAAAACAAAACACCCAACCGAACTAAGTCTGTTAACTCCATATTCCACCTCAATGAACAGTGTTTAAAATTTGCTTACTAAAATACTAAAAGTAAATAAAATCAGAAAATGTAATGTTTTTATCACTAAAGAGCAGAGAGCTAGAATTTTTTTCTTTCTTTATAATAAATGAAAATGGACCAATATCACCAGATACAGGTGAATTAGTACTTAAATCCATTTCCTTGAATAATAATGCAGCAAACTACTCTTATCTTCCTGGCAAACTCAGGGGATGGGCGGTCCATGCAGTGATGCGTAAAGGGTGCAAGCCAGAAAAAATAAATAAATAAACTGACAATGCTATTGAAAATCTGTAGTAAATATGATAATGACCTTTAAAAAGCCTGAGAAGCAACCCTGGATATGAACAGATTCAATACTGAAAGGCTTTTCAAAAGTATTGATTTCTCTAGTGCAAATCCCATCCAGGCCAAACTATAAGCCTAGACACGTGAAATGGGAGAGACACCACACGTGCTTGACTGACATAGTACTGCTTGCTGATTATAAGAAGCCGAATATAACAGAGGCACACGGACAGATGATTTAAAACTCCTACCTGAGTACACACATACAATATTGAGGATTCATTCAGATAAAAGCATTCATTAAAAAATCTAAGCTGATAATAAAAGAGATCACAGAATGTTTAATTCTGTCAGTTAATAGAATTCTGTGGATTATTCTGATAAGTTTCATTTCTTTTTTTGTTTTCAAAGTATTTTTTATTTATTTACATACCTATACAATGAAATAATTTCTTCAAGGCAAGTGTCACGGTCAATCTAATGTAGATATCAATTCATTAACTATGTTGGGGAAAAACAGCAAGCCCAGAAACAAAGAGTGATTCATGAAGCTTTTTTCTGGACAATCAAGTATCTTTATTAAGCATATCAAATCCAAATGTCAACAAAGAGAAGATCAGATAACATTTACTCACAGTCTTCTATGCACAATGAGTATGTCAATGTCAACAGAAAGATGAGGGAATGCTTTAATATTAAATCTTTATTATTTTATGTGCCAAGTACTTTCAAGGTTTCCTGTCTTATTCTAAACAATTTCTGACCCTTTACCATACCTCTTTGTATGAATGAATGGCAGAACAGGGACAAATTAGTTAAGTACTGAGCTGTTTCTCTTGTCTTCAATATGTCCTGTGAGTGTTAAATTCTCCAGGCCCTCTTCAGAAATTTCAACTGTCTCTTTCTGGTTTTAAATATCCATTTCCCTTGTACTTTCTATTTTCTTCAAAACTTCCTTGTTGGCCACATGTTCAGTCCATAGTATTCTCAGCATCAGTTAGTAGAACTGCATTTGTCATTTTAACTGTACCATAATATTTTAGTAAAAAATTATCAGACTAAGAGATTGGTAAGACTGTCTGGCACATTAACATCTATATAAACTAAAATGACTTTAATCATTATTTCTTTTATTAAAAATTGTAACTTACTGAGAAAAAAAAGGATACCAACAGATTTAGGTAAGATATAGTAATTAATAATTATTTATATCTCAATATTCATATAAATTATCAAATGCTGCTTCATTCTTTTTTCTTGTGACTATCCTTAATTATTGCTTTTCCTTCCATCTACATTTGCTATTTAAAATAGATTTTATTATAATAAATTACAATAAAAACATACATCGTTACAGAAAAACGTTCATGTTTCAGTACCAAGATGGTACTTCTTCAGGCAATGGTAGATAACTTGTGATAAAAATGATTTATTAGGGAAATTTAAAAACAAATCTTTACCTTTTTTTGTAAGTTAAAGAGGGGGCATACGGTCGGAATTAAAAAATATACTTATGGGTATATCTAGATTAACCAATGAACGTCAGGTCTACACTAAAATATATAAAAAAAAGTGGGGGGGTGTAGGGTATTTTTACATGTCAAGAAAACTGATGATTAGACATGTCATACTAGGGAACAATTTCAGTGACAAATGTATTATTGGTGTATCAAAGTATGATTTGCCGATTTATTGAAGTAAACAAATTTATCAGAAACAAATTATTTTAAAAAAATCTTTTTCTAATATACTCAGAAAGCTTCTTAAAGGAGCCCAAAAGGTAAAATTAAAAATGTGTAAACATCTATATAGGTTGTTAATTATACTGAATAGATGGTAAAACATTACAATATTATAGTTGGATAAATCAAATAAATGTTGGGTGGACCATTATCTTACTTATTATAAAATGCAGATTGTGTGTGTGTGTGTGTGTCTGTTCGTTTGTATATTGGATCGGATTTCCTACATTTTTCAACCGATTTCAACAAAACTTCACAGGACTACGTAAAATTACCTTGTGGTGGTTCTAATAGCACCAAAAATTGGAAAAACACAATTGTTTTTGCACAAAATCAATTTGAAAACACAATTAAGAATGAAAGAGGGACAACTCATATCAAGTTATACTTATTATAAAACCCAGGTTGTTTTTGTGTGTGTTCATTTATATATGGGATCGGATTTCCTACATTTTTCAACCGATTTCAACAAAACTTCACTTTTTTTTTGTCTTGCACACTTTTTTCTTTATTTTTACATTCAGAATGCTTTAAAAATTCCATTTACAAGGCAATTGTTTATAATAAAATTCTATTCAATCGGTAGACTCATAACAATTGAAAACAATGCTTTTGTTTGAGTTTGGGTTTGACCAATTCGTAAAAAAAAAAAAAAAAACTAATAAAGACATGCGTGTCCGTCAACCTTAAACAATAATCTTTGTCAATTTTATTTTTCAGTCTTTATGATGGTCGATACTTGATCTATCTCTTACTGTTACATCCCCAGGCAACGCCGGGCTCTACTGCTAGCATACTAATAAATTAATGGCTCTACAATTATAATATGTAATTATTTATAAAAAATTTTTTAACTATATTTTAAGATAAATGGTAGACGATGGTGGAATTATACCGTTAATTAATTTCTTTGGTTTAACAGGATTTTATTGTTAGGAAAGTTTATAATATGCAGTTTTTCTTGTAAACATAGAAACCTGGATCATGTAAAAATTTACAGGTTCTAGTTATTTTTAATATTTTTCATTTCACCGTAGGAGTTTTGTCAACTTCTTTTAAGTGCCAAAAATATTTAGAAAGGGACATCCTGCTACAATACACATTGTTGCTGAAAGATGACGTGTTGATACCATCGAGTCTTAAAGGAATTTTTGGTACTGCCAATATAAAATTTTTTTTACTGATAGATTTTCTCTAGATGAAATAGTACTTAGGTAAACAAGGGAATCTGTTAGACACCTATTTTGTAATGGACAGTCGTTAGGATTTCTACACTTACAGAAGTTGGTATCATTATTATTTGTTGCTTTGGAATGGCTATTGTTACTGAGGTTTAAGTGTTGATTTAAAATTTTATTATTGTTTTTTTAATAATTTTTTTCAAGGTTATCTGCACAGCTATATCATAATTTAAGAGTATTTTTATTAAAAATCTTACTAATAGGATTATTACTAGGGAAGTGTTTCTAAATTAAACTGAGAAACTTCTGTCCTAACTTAGTACTATTTGGTTAAATGAAGGGGGATACCAAATGATTTTTCTGCTTCTATTTTTTCTCACTATTTAATGTCAGGGCACTTTTAGTCACTATTTTTTAAAGCAGCATTGTAAAATTTGCTATACTTATAAAATACATCTTCACTGGAAGAGTAATTACTGATTCTATATTCTATGGAGGAGGGTATGTGTTTGATTATGGATGGAGGATTTCTGAATTTGGGTGGATATATATAATGATTTGCATTAGTTTTCATGTAGGGTTGGTATGTTTTATTGATTAAGTCTAGTGTTACATCGAGGAAATCTGCTTCTTTTTTTTTAAATTTGTGTTTATAATTTTCAGGTTTAGACTTAAATTCCCTATGTATTAATTTCCTGATTTTGTCAATTTTAAGTTTTGCAGAATTTTTCACCACCATTTATTATATATATATATATATATATATATATATATATATATATATATTTTATATGCACAGTATTTATTGGAAAGTGTTCAATATCAGTGATAAAGCTAACATATTCAGTTACATGAATATGAGTTTGTGACCCTGGGTTTTACGCTTTTGTGATCATCAGACAAACTGGTTTACTATTTAAAAATTGGATCTATTTATGCTTCACTATTTACATTATTCGGACTATTGTCCTCATCTTTGTCGCCATATTTATTACAACGTTTCGGCCGTTGTACACTCTGACCTTCTTCAGGTGGCTGGAATGTCGAACTGAATCCTTTATTTCGCTCACTGGGATAGACTGTTCTAGTTCCACATGCCATGTCTAATGGATGTTAGTTATCTCCTGTTAATTCCCCTCGCCAAGTTCTCCACTACCTTAACCAGCTATTGAACTCACACTCTTTGGATCCTGTCACTGGATGTAACTAACACCTATATCCACTGTGCCATGTGTCCTTGAGGAAATATAGACAGATACTATTTATGCTTGTTTGTGTTTGATTATGTTAGGTGGTGGGACAGGGATTCCTCC
>CAHIKZ030000367.1:377500-567500 GCA_903632075.3 Acanthosepion pharaonis | reverse complement strand
ACCAACATTTTGGTTCATGCAGTAACCCATGTAATACAAAAGACAGAAATGGTGCCTAAACTCTTAATTAAACAGCAGGCATTTGAAAATTCATTTTTTGAACATAGGTATATTGATTTATCTCCTCAAGTGTTACATATCAAGTTTCAAAAATAGATCATCAAAGCAACTGTGGGGTTGGGGCAGTTGGTTCATTCATGTTATGTGTACTGTTAAGTACTACTAGTAAGTAAAAACAAGATTTCCTTGCCAGCTGGAATACTTAAGTAAATAAGCCATTTGTTAAGCAAACTCAGTAAGATTGTTATTACTGATTATTTCAATCTTGCTTGAAATCCACCTCCAGAAAATACTAAAAAAAAAATTAATTGATTGTTCATCTTTGTACACATTACTAAAGTGCACCTGCAGAAGTGATACCAACAGTCTTCACCAGATGAATACTGAAATCGGTTATGATTTGAGGGCCAAAATGTGTGTATGTGGGAATGATAAATAAAATGTTAGTTAAGACCTACAATCAGTTAGTGCTCATTTCTTTTACCAACATAATTTTTCTTCCTATGTGTAACAGAGAATCGGGCCAGCCCAATAAAAAACTCCAAGTTGATTGTATGTGGTGCTGTAAGCACCAGGAGTTACGTACCCTGCCACCATGGGCTGTTGAACTTAAAGTAGGTGGCGCTGCATATTTGCATGTGAACAATACTGGACAGGTATTAGCCAATAGTCAGCATGGGTCTGGAACTGGGAGAGCTATATAATACCAGTGTTTTTCTCAGTCAAGAGAGGAGCTCTCGACGTATGGAAACCAGACAAGATGAACACACTATGCTTATAAATACTAACAATTGCTCTATTTCATTGACAAAGATACAAATAGGCCAAGAGCAGGGGAAATGATAAGGCTATAACTGGTCCCTGCTCATTGGAAAAAATCCTGTATGATTATTAATTATATTACATTAAAGAGAAAAGTAAATACATTAATTAAATAACGTCTCAAAAGAAACAGCAACAATATTGACATCAGACATGATAAAAAGTGAAGTGTCCAAATTGTGATTGGGAGCAGAAACAAAGAAACTTTGGCATAAGATATAGAACTTGCATGATCCTTAAAGATAGTTCAAAATTGGTCAGTTTAAAGCAGAGAATGTGGGGAGGTGGGAGAAAGAATGTTAGTCAGATGAGATTCCCCACTGAATTTTTTTTTTTTTTAATATTTTATTTTTTATTATATCTATTCAATCATTTTTCATCTTCTGTCTAATCCAATATTTGTGCTATATATTCTATATAACAAAATCAGCAAATAGGATTAATTAGTATGTTTTTACTCTCCTCCATTCAACCATTCATTTTTCTTTTCAGAACTTTACTCTTTTGTAAAGACAAAAATTTTAAGAGTGAACTAGAAAAACTGGCTAGTGATTCAAACTAGAGTTTTATTTAAAAGCATTGATAGTCCAGAAATTGCTCCGTCACTATCCTGCTCCTCAGAAAATACCTTTTGTTCATTTTAATAAAGGCATATGACTACAACAATTCCTGCAACTACAATATGATCTGGACGATATCATTGTATCAGGTATGCTTTCTCGATATTCTTTATAATAACCTACTGTTAAACCTACCAAGAGTCTTCATGGGAAAGAATTTTTGTTAACTTCATCAACATAAGACTAGGAGTAAGCATGAAATCCAGAAAATTATCCAAGTTAATCAATTATAGAGAGCAGTAGAAGAGTTCAAAAATTGAACAAGAGGCTTTTATATCTTTTATATTGCATCAATAAGGGATGGGCTAAAACTTTTTTGGTTAATTTTAAAATTTCATGTAAAATTATTTTTAAAATTATTTTCAATAAAAATCTTAAAGTAAAAGAAATACCTTTTTTAACCACATTGAATAACTTCTGCATCTTCCATATGCCATGTCCATTCAGGATGTTGGCAAACCAGAGAACCTGGGCAATGATATTCTACAGACTGTCTTTTATTTTTAGGCTCATAATATTTAACACAAGATTCATCCCCAGTCACAAATTGGACATAATCTTCATAACTAAGAAATGCTATTACCAAACATGTTTGAACAGGATTTTATATACAACCAAATACATGTTCAAACACGTTTTCTTATCCACTATTATTAAACATCATATTCTTTAACACCAACCGAACATTAAAGATATTAAAAAGAATCTTCTTCTATGTGCTGTGTCCCTTCATAATGTAGGCAATCATAGCTCTCCACAATTTCCTGTCCTATTGTAACTTTTAATATAAATTGTCTTTTTCTTATCTCCGCTAAACATTGCATTGCTATCCATTTACAAAAGCTCATCCTCCTATGTGCCGTGTTTCTTCAGGACATTAGCGATCATGGCTCTCCACAATTTCCTGTCATTTGTAGCTCTTAATAATTTTAGCTTTTTTTTTATCTCCCCTAAACCCTACTCCATTATTTATTTACTCAAGCTATCCCTCTTGCTTTCACTCTGTTCTTGTGAGTATCAAATTTTCCAAGCCCTCTTTCCTCATTATGTGCCCTAGAAATTTTAATGAGCTTTTTCTGACGTTAAGTATAAATGTGCGTTTTGTTTCCATTCTCTCTAAAACTTTGTTGTTGCTCACATGTTCAGGTCATGGTATTCTCAGCATCTGTCTCTAGAAGAACATTTTTCAACTACTGCCATATTTGGTAATACACTTGAAATTTACATATTTCTTTGAGACCACAAATTCAATGGTAATGGTAATATAAGCAGTTTCCTTATATGCTTATTCCTTGACCGAGTAGTCAGTGCAACTTGAAATTTACAAAATCTACTAAAATAATTTTTCGGGAAAATAGGTTTCTCAAGTAATTACAATTATTCTTATCAGTATTGATGGGGGGTTTCCTTCCTAACTTTTTATTTGATTATGTTATTATTTTCTTGTCAAGTTACATACACTATTTTAATTGTTCCTGTTATTGAATGTTCTCAAGAGTTTTTTTTTTTTTTTTTTTAGTTCTTTGTGATTGTGTAGCACCAAGGATGATATTAGCTAAGACTTAGAGGCTTAATTTGCTCAAAGCCATTTTTTAACTATTGAACCGAGAAAACAGTTATTCTCTAATAATTTTATTGCTTTAATCCCTGTAACAGAAATACGGACTTTACAAGTACATGTACCTTAGATTTTAAGAGATTTGCTGAGATATCAATGTTTGATTGCCAACAGAGAACAGTGACATCAATTTACTAGTCAGCAAATTTTATTAATTTCACACTAGCCTATGTAAGTAAATGTGTTCAAATCTGAGAATGAAAGTTTTGTGGAAGAGTGTGTATGGAGGGGGACTGTTTAAAGAGCCCAGTCATCTACCTATAGTTGCAAATCAAGATTGCTCCTGGAAAAGAAAGAACAATTAAAATAAACATAACCTCATTTCTTTACTTCCACAAAAAAAAATAAAAAATAAAAAAATAAACATTGAGTAATTTGAGAGACATTCTTGACTTGAAACAAATATTTGTCTACCAAGGCAATTTGAAATTTTTGCAATTTCGAGGAAAACTATTTTGGTGTACTTCTTTTAACTCTTGAAATTAGAGTTTGGAAAATAAACTGAAGAATTAATCAATAAAGTCGTTTAATTTGATTCAGAAAACCCGAAGATAACAATTATAGCTACTTTTTTCTCACATAAGATGGAAAAATAATTTACAAAAATAAATTATAAAATGTGCAGTAGTTGGTTATTTTTAACAAGATCATGAAGCAATAGTTAAAACTAGGTTTCTTTGACTTAGCAAAACAAACAGTTGACTATAATGTCAAGTAAATTTTAATTTTTTCCTAAAAGATATTACATAACAATAAATCATTTCTTTTTCACTTGATTTGAAGCTGTACTTAAACTATTACATATGCCCTGGCAATAAAGAAAAAAAACATAAAAATGTGTGTCCTGCTAATAATCATTAACCCCACTCCCATATACATTTTAAATTCAACCATCATTTCTTTTGACAGTCATTGTTTTCAGCAAAATCACAAGTGTATATTCCTGCCAGTAAACTGAATTCTCAAAATCCTATGGTACTTTTACAAACTAAATGCAGCTGATATAATAATAAAAATTTTTTAAAAATTTAAAAAAATTTAATTAAAAATAAAAATGCTCATGATGTCATCTTTCTTGCCACTACAGTTGGGTTTTTGTTTTTTCAAATCTCTCACTTTTTGTCTGAACTCTACCATGTCTTAGGATCTTATTCTAGTTTTATATATGACCAAAAGGGAACCAATAATCAAGTGGTTATACAGCAGTTTTTATATGATCATATAATTCTGCTTATTAGTTAGCAAATCCTTTATGCTTTGTGAATACCTCATAAATAATGGATTATTATATTTTGATTCCAAGGTAAGTTGGAAAAGACATATCAGAAATGCTGTTTAGTTTCAGTGAAAGAGAAGATATAGGAGACAATGTTCTGAGTTTGACATCAGTAACAGTGAAAGGGAAAAACTGGTTATTTTTAAATATTTGTACCCTCTTACTTCTTTAAATAATGATCTGCATTAATACTTATGATTGCTATTGCAATATTTTGTTACAGTTGTCAAGCTCAAATATTTAACAATACAATAGGGGAGTTTCTCTGAGTATTTTATAGCTGTAAGACTCACAAGGAGCTTATTCAATCATTAACAAGAATTAGGCACCTCAACATGGTATAATGGTTAGAAAACTTGTCTTGCTAGGACAATTACGACTAAGTAGTGAGTTCGATTCTCAATGGGTGACCCATACTTTCAGCCTTGTGTCACATCTGGCTTAGAAAATCACCATTAACAAGAATTATTATTCATTAGACAATTCAAAATTCAAAAACGTTTTGAAAAACCAGACTTGCTAGAAATGAAATCTTCAAAATCTTTTCCTTTGAGTCTATAAACAGCAAGTCATAAACAATGAAATCTTGCCTTCTGGCGTTTCTGACAAGGATCAGCCATATCAATATTCAGGCAAGACACTGTACAAATGAAGCATGCCTTGTCCCCAGGGATCTGTTTCCTAGACAACACTTCTCCATTATCCTCATGGGGTAAAGTCAGATATATGCCCTGATACTAACAACAAAAGCCAGTAAGACTGAATAATTTTTGCTCTATGCTTGTACGGTATCACATTAAAACCAACTTTGTGTTATATTTGCCCTCATATGATGGTAAACACTGTCTGTAAATGTCCTTTTAATCATTTACAAACAATTGTGATATGAAAATGGATATAAAAAACAAAAAGATACATTTAACTGGTTTTATTTAATATTATTATGATGATAGAGACTGGCTCTTGTTTGCGTTGAGAAAAAAAGAAATGAAAAGCCTTCATGAGATCAAAAGTATCACTGTCTACTTAAACAAAGTTCTTTAGACAAATATTCAACATGGTTACAGCGTTCTTTTCATGTGTAGAACACAGTTATTGGTTGAAAAACACAAAAGGAATAAGCAATGATGTAAATAAAACCTGTGCAAAGAAAACAAAGATATAAATCATTTGAGATTTTAACAAACATCACTGAAGCTATATCAAGAAAGAAAAAAAAAACTCAAGCCATATAGAGTTTTTATCACAACATACATTTGACAATGCTTGACCTTTGTGCACATAAAAAAAAATGGTCTCAAAAGGACAGTTATTCCCTTGACATGGTGTAATGGTTATCGAGCTTGTCCCGCTAGAACAATTACTACCAAGTAACGTGTTCAATCCTCACTAGGTGCCCCCAACTTTCGGCCTTGTGCCACATCTAAACTACACTTGGAAAATCACTATTCCCTTGACACCACTATTACTGTATACACTTTTGACTCCCTCTGTGATATTTATTTACAAGATTCTAAAAACATATGAACCAAGTATAATGTGACATTTATTATTTACCATTTTAAAAAAGAATTTTTTCTTTTTAAATCAATTCACCCCAAGCAAGTCAATTATGCCACTAAGATGCAAGAGACTACTGGTAGTGAAAGAGAATGAGAAGACTTTAGACAAAACCAGAAACCCAATCCTAAGCAGGAAACGAGGGATAAACCTGATCCTGTCAAAAAAAAAAAAAAAAATCATGGCAAAGATTCAAAAATTTATAAAAAAAAAATTACAAAATTATCAAAATTTGTAAACCAACACAATATTTATTATTTTATAAATATCTATGAAAACAAGATTTTTAATTCATAATTTTAAATATCAAAGAACTATTGTTGTTAATTCTCAAGAATAAAGAAAATGTATGAATGCACTTTCATATGTTTGGCTTTTATTAAAATTCTAAGAATCACTTTTTTAAAAAAAATAAACATTGCCAAAGGAATCAGAAGTGTATACAGTAATAGCGGCATCAAAAGAATAACCACACTTTTGACACACCATTTTTTCTGCAACCACAAAAGTTAAACATTGCCATACATTCTTTCTAATATGCTAACCTCAGAAAGGTGAACAATTACCTAATGACGTAACAGGTAAATTGCTTTGCATAATTAAAAAAAACAGGATAGGCGCATTTAGAATATTTGATTGCTTATCACCCCATTTCAGCATGAAATATTAAAACAAAAATTATTGGATTATACAATGAATGTTACTGAAAATTCAGCCATCTTAATTTGAATCGGCTCAAAACAAGTTTATTTTTGTTCATTTATTAGAAATTTATGAAATTTGATTTTCATAAAGATATACCCACATATGATACTCAGGATTATCTGTAATGTGGGTGTGGACTAAAATTGGCATAAAACTTGGGTGCACTTCAAAATACTATAAACATTTGATTTGCAAATGTACACACACATATACATGTTTATATGTGTGTGTATATATGCAAATATACATGCTGTTTTCCAAAATGTGTATAAATTTCTTTTTTGTGAAATTATTACAAATTGATGAAATTCTAAGATAGAGGTGTATTAGTAGATAACATATGCCATCAAACACAATGTGTGTGTGTGTGTGTGTGTGTACACACACAACTTCTAAGACAACTGGTACATGCAGTGTCCCTTGACAACTCAAGACAGACACAGGGAAGCATTCTCTCCTGAGCTAACAGGTGGTGTTCCTTGCTCTACCTGCAACTGTATCTACATATATATGTATATTTTTTTTTTTTTAAGCATTACACCCCAAGCAAGGTGTGAAGCCACTAGGATGCAGGGGGTTGCGGAAGATTTGGAGCGAGAGCAGATAGGAGTGATAGAAGAAAGGATGAGGAGAAGGATAGTGGGTAGATCAAGGTAACTGGAGATGTCGATTGACATTACATTTGAATAATTGGAGATTATAGCCTTCAGGGAAGCAGTAACTGGGGAGGGTGTTTCACTGGCGAGAGGTGCGAGGTATGAAGCTATTGGAGTAGAAGAGACGTATACATTTGAGAGTTTCTACAGTGTAAGGGTGGGAGCGGGATGCCAGCCTCATAGGGCACTTGAATTCATGGAGTCTGGGAACCAGTGAAAGCAGCTCATCAGAGGAGTTACCATGGAAGTATTTGTAGAAAAGACAGGGAGAGGCGACGGCGCGTCTGTGAGAGAGTGACTGCAGACGAGACGCCAGATCAGGGCCAATTAGATTACATATCCGTCTCTGAATCTTGTCAAGAACTCCGAGGTAAGCAGAAGGTGCCCCAGCCCATATATGGCAGCAATACTCCATGCAAGGGCGAATGGTTGTTTTGTATATTTGAAGTATAGATTCAGGGAGAAAAAAATTTCCTGGCGTGGCACAGAGAGCCAACTTTCCTCGCGTGGAAGAAGCAATTGACTCAATGTATTTGTTCCATCTCAGGTCAGCAGTCAGCGTGAGACCGAGCAGACACAGGGAATTGCTCTCAGGAAGTTGACTATCAGACATTATAATGGGGGCAGGAAGGATCTCTATGGTGGTTAATGGAGAGTAATTTAGTCTTGGTGGCGTTAAAGTTGACCAGCCAATTCTTGCCCCAGTTAACAACTGATTGGAGGTCCATTTCGAGACGCACGGCCAGATTAGTTTTGTCGCCGATACTAGATTTGTTTTGGAGGCAGGAGTAAATTGTGGTGTCGTCAGCATAGATGCCAACTTGGGAATCTATAGCGTCGAGAAGGTCATTAATGAAAATAAGGAAAAGAGTGGGGCCAAGGATGGAGCCTTACGTTGATTTCAAAAGTCACATATCTACAAACATTGATCACATTTAGACTTCGAGAGACAGCTATGATAGGGATTTATAGCTATGTACATATAGTGTATTTCAGCAGTAATCTCTCTTTTATACAAGTTTCCTTGAAAATGACTGACAATGTGAGGTGTTTGAATTTTTTTTTATACAATTTCTCTTGGGTTCATATAATTTTTTCTTTTCAGGACATAAATTATATAAAAATTGTCTGATGTTTTCCAAGTGCTTTTGGCTATACCTTTAGCCATTATCAATAATATATTGAATATATGGATTGTTTTATATATGTATCTAGAGTTATAGGAATGTATAATATAGAATAATATAGAATATATAATGGAAAAATAAATCATTCCTATAATGTGCAATGTGTAGGTATGAATGTGTGTGTGTGTGTGTGTGTGTGTGTGTGTGTATATATATATATATATATATATATATATATATATATATATATATATATATATATATATATATACACACACACAGATTGCAATGGACAGGCATGTTATTCATATGGCAGATGACAGAATGCCAAAACAATTAAAGTATAGAGAATTGGAAATGGGAAAAAGGCTGCAGCACAAGCCAAAACTTTGTTACAAAGATTGCCTTAAATAGTCACTATACAAGTGCAATATTAGTTTGGATAACTGGGAGACTCTAGCTGAAGACCAGGTTTCTTGGAGAGCTGGTATTGCTGATGGTATCAAGATCTTCCATGAGGCATCACAAAAATATGCAAAACTGAAGAGAGGGGTTCAGAAGGGATCCCTGAATTGTCAAGAGGTGCCAACCCGGATATGTGCCCAATGCAATCAGTTATATCTGTCTAGGGCAAGTCTGCTCAGTCACCAGAAATTACACCAACGCCAACAGTCTATTGCATATGACTATTTCATAACAGCATGTTTTGAATGCCTGGTCTGTACTAGAGTGTGCAAGTCCAGGTCAGGACTGACAAGGCATATAAAAAGATACATTAAAAGTGATCATCTTCAGTCATCTTTCATCAACCAGTGATGATTTGACATGCCATATACATAACAAGAAATGCAGATCAATGGCTGGCTTTATAAGCCACTGTCATTCACACAACAAATGGATGCAGTGTTGTGGTGGTGGTTTAACTGATGGACTGGACATATCAGTGATGATCATACTTGCTTTGTGGGCCAACAGCCATTATACTATATACTGCACATGTGTGTGTGTGTGTCAGGTCTTTTGTGTGTGTGTGTGTGTGCGTACCTACACACAAGATAAATAAGGTTGCCAACCCTATAAAAAGTTTCAAATGATATAATAATGAAACTGGTATCAAAATGAAGTAAATTTATTTATATCCAAAATTACATGTTCATTTTTCAATATAGTCGCCATTTAGTGCTACACATTTTTTCCAAATGTTCTGTACTTTTTTTTTTTATTTTTTTTTTTTAAATTCTGGCCATAAAGAAAGTTTCTGATTTAATTTTGACCCAACTGCACACAGGAAATTCAACATAAGATGAAAAATGTGGACTTTAATAATGTTTCTTGCAATTTTGAGAGGAACGAGAAGTCTGATGGAGCTATATCCATATTGTACAGAGTGTGCAATAATTACAAATTTTAGGTTTCTTAGTATTGGTGTGATTTGTTGGCTAATGCAGAACTGTGTTGTCAGAATTCAGGAAAGAAAGAAAAAGGTCTTGCTTAATTGATTCTGTTTTACAGCTTATCAACTTTTTCCAAGTTATTCAAAGCCAGACACTACTTTTAAATTATAAGAATTTTTGGGAAGATCATAATGATTTATTGATACAAGTCCTACTAATTAACCCATAGCTGGAGGGAGAAGAGGCAGATTCATACATTTCCCAAGGGCATTTGTGCATAAGTGAATATAACAAACCCAACAGGAATTGAAACTCAGCCCTCTAATTTCCAATTTCAAGTCGTCATCTGTTTCACCATCCATACAGCCAAGCTTACAGAACATGATATACCCAAGCAGTCACCTATCTAGGTACTGACCCGGTTCGATGTTGCTTAACTTTGGTCATTGTATGAGAATCAGTGTTTCAACATTATTTGGCCCTGAACCAAGAAAGACAAAGAAAACAATCTATTCAGGCTTTAATTTGTAACTATATTTTTATTGTTACTGTACAATGCCCAATGAAATTGGACAACAGACCCCAGCACACACACAACTGTTATAGTGGAACACACCTATTCTATAGTTAATAGACTCTCCCACCTATAATAAGTAAGAGTAACAAGTCAGTCGCTCGGGGAGTTGGTCAGTCAGTTGATGTCGGACAACCGTTAGTCGGATATTAAAGTATCAGCCACCACAACTAGATTGCTGTGTCATTAACTATTATATCAAGTTCCTAACGTTTTGTACATCAAACCTATTTTAGGACCGACTTAGTGAAATACAACCCTCCACTGTGAAACTACTCTACAACAACAACACAGATGAAAACAAACTATGCACAGCATTAAATGAAGAAAAGTAATGTTTAAAATACATTGGGAATTGTCAGGATGTGGCAGAGTTCATTTTATGCAGAGTCCAAGGATAAGAGCTGTCACTCAAGCACTTTGTCCTAGAACTAATAGAACTCCTAGACCTAAATCCCCCTGATGGTAACAGTTTAAATAAGTAGTAACCAGGATGTGTGATATCTCATTATATTTTCTATTCTGCTGCAACAATAGGAATTACAAAGGTCTTCCAGTGAAGGCAATGAGCAGCCAATTATTTTCTGAGCAACATCTATAATCCTTTGGAGGGTTCTCTTGTCTGCTACTATTGTTTGGAAGGTGACTCCCTTTGCTTTTCCAAAAATTGTGAACATGATTTTCTGTGATGAAGGAATTTTTTTTTTTAATTCCTCACTCCAAGAGAACGCAGGCAATGATATTCTATAGATTGTGTTTTATTTTTAGGCACATAATATTTAACACAAGTTTCATCCCCAGTTGCAAATAGGGCATAATTTCATAAGAAATACTATTATCAAACATGTTTGAACAGGATTTTATATACAACTAAATACATGTTCAAAACATGTTTTCATATCTACTATTATTAAAAGTAAGATTTCTTAACACTAACAGAAAACTAAAAACATGAATCTTCATTAGGACACTGGCGGTAATGGCTCTCCACAATTTTCTGTCCTTTGTTGCTCTTAATAAATTTTGACTTTTTGTTATCTCTCTTAAGCCTTGCTCTGCCATTCATTTACTCAAGCTCACTAGGTAGGTTATGTGTTGTTTTCTTCTGTCCCTCTTGCCTTCAATCTGTTCTGTATCAAATTTTCCAAGCCCGCTTTCCTCATTGTACCCCAGAAATTTCAACTATTTCTTCCTGATGTTAAATATAAGTTTCCTTTTTGTTTCCATTTTCTCTAGAACTTCATCATTGCTCACATGTTCGGTCCATAGTATTGTCAGCATCCTTCTGCAGAACCACATTTCTATAACTCTGAGTCTTCTTCATCTGTGAGGAAATTGTTTAGCATTCACTGTCATATAAGATTGATATTACATAACAGTTCAGTACACTGTTCTTTGTTTCTAACAAAATTTTGCTGTTTCTTAATACTTTGCTAAGCTTTTTGAAGGCATCTTTCACTATTCCAATGTGCCTTCAGATTTCAGTGTCACACTTTCCATCTTCTATTAAAATACTTCATAGATATTTAAATTGTTGTAAGTGTTTGATTTTGGTATTTCCCCATTTGTAATTTGAATGTTTGGCTGTTCATTTTGATAACAATCATGCATTCTGTCAATTTGAAGTTGATGTTGCTCCTTGTTTTCCTTCGCTACATTAAAGACATTAATCACCAGCCGATTAAATGAAGTATATTCCTCATTTTTTTTTTTTTTATATTCTTAATTAAAAGAAAACACTTCATATATCCTTTCTTGGTCAGAAATATGGAAGATTAGTTCAGAAGCTTATCTAACAATTTATTAGAAATTACTTCTGCAAAATCTAGAAACAAAAGAGGCTTTTGACACCAAATCAAAATTTCAAGAAATTTTGCAGAAAAGAAAAAACAAAGAATCTCTGAGAATATATAAGAGACTTTTTCCTGCATCTTATATCTTCTACAAACTATTACCCCCAACACTCGTTATACTATTGGCAACAATGTTATTTCAGACTGTCAATTCTACCTAGTCAGACTCCATATTAATTAGTCATATATTATTGTTACAGCAGTTAAGAGAAGAGTGTGATTTAAGAAAATAAAAAGAAAAAACACAGTGTATATTTTTAAATATAACATGAAGATAAACATTCTGTTGAAATATTGTTTAACATTGTCAGTGATTTTTCTTCTTTTTCTTAAATTGCACAGTTCTCTTAACTCTTGAAAAATATAAGAGTAACGTTAAGCATTTTGTTTGTTTTTATTATTATTATTATTACTACTACTACTACCATAAAAGGAATTATTATAAAGTACATTCATCAGTATCAGCATACTTAAATATGCTTCAGTACACTCCTCTCATTAACCAACTGTAAACTAGAGTAGAGAGAGAGGTGTCATACCCTTAGTGTCAGAACAACAACTACAAATGATGTTCTCACTTTGACATTCACAGATAATATGACAAAAACAGACGCTAATTTTGTCCAGTGCCATGCACCCAGTTCTGGAATACCATCCCAAAATATCAAGGTCATGAAACATATTTTCTGATCTATCAGAAAAAGACCACATGGTTTTCACAGCAACCATTCCAAGTCACTGACTGACTACAAAGTCAACACCAATTGCCCCCATAAAGACAGATCCAACCTGGCTGGCATTAGTGACAGACCCCATGGAAAGTGAGCTTAACCAAGTCATCAGCAGTGACACCAAAGTGCTTCTATCAACAGCAATGCATTGTCCAGCAATTAAATCAGCAGCAACTTGGACTAAGTCTTGACTACTCTTCTTTTATGTGCAGTGTGCCTTCAGGATATGGGTGATCATAGCCCTCCACCTCTTTCTGTCCCTTGTAGTTCTTCATAAGTTTTGTCTTTGTTATTTCACCTAGACCCTGTTTTACCACCTATTTGCTCAACCCCATTAAGTATGTCACATGTTGCTTTCTCCTATCCCTTTTTCCCGCCTCTATCCATTCTGTGAGTATCAGATTTTCCGAGCTCTCCTAATTCATTGTGTGTCCCAGAAATTTCAACTGCCTCTTCCTGATGTTAAGTAGGTTCTCTCTTTGTCTATTCTCTCCAAAACCTTGTTGTTACTCACATATTCGGTTCATAGTATCCTTAACATCCTTCTGTAGAACCACATTTCTGTTGCTTCGAGTCTCCTGTTCATCTTTGAGGAGATTGTGCAAAATTCACTGCCAAACAGGAAAACAGATATCATGTAACAGTTCAGTACCCTTTTCTTTGTTTCCAATGAAATTTTCCTGTCTTAATACTCTGCTTAGCTTTTGGAATGCATCTTTGGCCATTCCAATACGTCTTCGGATCTCAGTGTTGCATTTCCTGTCCACTGTTAGAACATTTCCCAGTGTTCATTTCAGTATTCCCAACCTGTAATTTGCATTTTGGACTCATCTTTTTGCTGATGACCATGTATTTTGTTTCTTGTAGTTTATGCTTAGTCCATTCTTCTCATTCTCCTTCTGTAAGAGGTTTTGTAGTTTCCTCTCTGTGTCTGCTATCAGCACTGTGTCATCTGCATATCTTATACCGCTAAGATTGAGACTGCCAATGATGAATCCTGGTAGGATTTCTAGTTCTTTCAGAATTGCTGTAGAGTTTGAATAAGTTCAGTGAGAAGACACATCCTTGTCTTCACCCTTTTCTATTTTTGTATATCTGCTGAACTTTTCTTTTTTTTAATCCATATGCAGGCAGTTTGAAGCCAGATTTTTGATTATTCTAATGTCTTTCCCAAATATGTCAAGATCTAACAGATCTTTGTGGTATACTTTGTCAAACACTGTTGCATAGTCTATAAAACAGGTACACATCCTTCTGCATTTGTATTGCTCTTTCTGATAACATTGAATATAAATATTGCATTCCTTGTTCCAGTGTCTTTGACAAACCCGCATTGTTCTTATTCTATCTCTGGCCTGATTCTGCTGTGTGTTCTATTTATCAGAAATTGGATGATGAGTTTTGTTAGATGGCTCATTAGGCTGATTGTTTAGAGGAGTTCATGTTTATTTTCTTAGGCAGTACTATGAAAATAAATCTGCTTAGGTTTTCCAGTACATCACCACTGTTGTAGATTTCATTTATTATTTCTGTAATCTTGTCTATGCTGAAATCATTTAAGGCTGCCAGCATCACTGGCCTTGCGGCTTTGTTTCTGTTCAATTTTGCCAGTGCAGCTTCCACTTCGGTTTTTAATATTTCCGGTCTGTTGGTATTTCAGAATATTGCCAGTTGTTCTCTTTCATTGTGGTAGAGATCTCCAATATATTCGTTCCAGTGCTGAAGAATTTTTCTTTCTCTAATATAAGCATTCCATCCTTGTATTTTATACAGCCTGTTGACTAGCATGTCTTCTGTCCTGTTAGTTCCCTTAATTTGTTATGCATATCTCCTTTATCTGTGATATTCATTCTATTTCTGCACATTTTTCATTGAGCCATTCTTCTTTAGCCTGCCTGCATTTGTTCCTTATTTTATTGTGTAGTTTTCTTTATTCTGCTCCATGTTTTGGCATTGTTTTCTGTCTTCTTTGTATCATTTCAAGAATCTCATCTGTGATCCATTTGTTTTTTTTTTCTTTGTCCATTCTGCTTTGCGATAATGTCATTTGCTGATGTCACTAGAGCTTCTCTTAGTGTGTCCCATTCCGAGTTTCAGTTACAATATGATAATGCATTTTGATTTTCTCCTATGAGTCTATCTCACTTGATTACATATGCATGTTTATTTTCTTCACGTATCCATCTCAGTTACTACATTGGGTTATAGCCTGAACAAACTCTCAGTCTACCACAACTGATATACATTACGCTGGAATGAGGAAGTGATAAAACTTTGCAAACCATGGGAAATAATTATTTCACTTATCTCAGCTACATCTTGTCTCCATTTTCTGTTTTGTCACTGCCATTTTGTTTTTTTTTTATTAAAAGGTAAGTCTATCATTAGACATAACTGAAAGGAAATATCCATAATGGTAAAAAAAAAAAAAAAAAAAAAAAAAAAACAGGCTCCAGAATATATAATGATCAAAAAATGACTGACAAGTGGGGGGGGGGTGCTTACATTGTGATTATTTGCTTTATATTCAGATGTACTGTTAGCCTGTATTTTTTTTTTTTATATTCAGTAATGTTTTTGACTATATAGTTAAAAAAAAGTTTTGTAATGTACTGATAACTTGCTTTAAACATTACATGCTTAAATATAGTAAAAACCTTTTTTCCTGTATATGCCCCAATGAAATGGAGGTGCAATATACCTATACATCTTTTATGCCATCAAATATGGTACAATTAGCCTCATGCTGAGAGAATAAAACGTAAGCCAATGTAATACACCTAAGAAACATTACACTCAAAATCACTCAGAAATAACAGACTGACCATAAGTAAAACAAGAATTATTAATTAGTAAGCGTAAAATATTCACCTGGCATTTAGTAAACCCTGTAAGCTCTCTTTCTGGGATGATATTGTTAATTACAGCATTCTTCATCCCTTTCATAAATGAAACTCTACATTTAACATGGCAGGTTTAACTCTTCAGGGAACCTTTTTATTTTTTTTCCTATTCATTTCACACCAAGCTAGGCAATAAAAGCTACTAAAATACAAAGAGTTATTGATCGTGAAAGAATACAAGAAAAAAAAAAAACATTGGGGAGAAAAAACAACAGAAAAACAAGAATTAAGAAGAAAAGAAAAGATAATGATTGATATTACATTTAAATTTTTGAAAATCAAACTTGACTGGAAAGTAAGCCGGAAGAGAGTTTCACAAGTGAGAAGTGTGAGAAAAGAAACTGTTAGTATAGAGCTTACGGTTACATCTAACCATTTCAACTGTAAAATAAAGAGACCTAGCTGCTAATCTAGTACTGAGCTTAAATTCATAAAGTTGAGATACCATAGGGGAAAGCTCGTCAGAATAATTACCATGAAAATATTTGTAGGAAAAATACAGGGAAGCTAATTGTTATGGTAGTGGGAATTGAGATATATTGCTACATAATTCCAGGTACATTCAAGCACTCCTTGAGTATAAGTGTATAAAACTTGTTGATGAAACTTAGCATAGAACTTAGGGTTACATGTAGCCATTTCAACTGTAAAGTGACAAAACCTAGCCACCAATCAAGTGTTGCACTTAAATTTGTAAAGTCATGGTACCAAAGAGAAAATATCAGAACAATTACCACGAAAATTGTTTATAAAAAAACCTCAGGGAAGCTATGTTACAGTGGTGGAAAAGTGACTTAAGCTGATATGCCAGGTCAAGACTGATAACATTGCATATTCCTCTTTAGATTGTATCAAGAACCTCTAAATACATAGAATCACCAGACCAGAATTGCATGCAAAATAATTTCTTGCATTATTTTATTTATACCAAAAACAGTCATTTATTTAGCATTAGACAGGGAGGATACTGTTTTAATTTATTGACTAAGTAAGATTTGCAATTTCCAACACAGAATAGTAATTTGAAAAGTTTACAAACATTTCATTAATATTCTTTGAAAATAAAGAAAAAGCAAGGTCATATTTACATCAGTCAGTAGGAGACAGAAGAATGATATAACTGTTTTAGATGTGTTTACCACACTGAAAAACATATCACTGAATCTGTCCACTTAAAAAAAAAAAAAATTATCAAAGTATGACGAAATGTGAACTTTGCAAGCTTTGTGCAGAGGGAGATATTCAGTCAGTTCTTTTCCTGTCTTTCCTATTTATTCATCTTTTGTAAAACCACAGTCAGCCTGTCATTCATTCTTGCTTGTCATAGAACGAGATTAGTAATCCATTCATGTTTTACTTTACTGAACCACAGCATGTTATCCTTCTCTTTCTTATTAAGCATTTCACTTCCCTCCCATCAAAATTACAAACCAAGCCTTTCCTAAATCTTTAGCAGTAAACATTATCATGATAGTAGCCTATTATGGAGGCTTTAGACAATCGAATCATTTGTAGTAGTGATGGCAAGTATATCCAGCTTGACATGCAGATTTAAATTCAATTCTTCAACAAGTTAGATTCAGTGAACATAGTGTTTTTCAATTGCTTCCCAAGTGGCTTGGTACAATTAGCAATTGCAACTTCAACTAAATTACGAATTACAGTGTCACATTTCTTAGAGACAGTATCTCCTTGTTTATGATGTTTCTCTGCCAAGTGGAGGTAAGGGTAAGATGTGATACAAACAATCTGCCATTGAATGCATCACCAGCTTTTTCTATACCCTCCCCATGTTCTAAAGGTCAAACATTTCTTCCAAAGACTAATGAAATATGCAAGATACAAGTTCAACTCCACTATCATATTTGCCATGTCTGCATACACAATATTCTCATAGATAGCTGACCATTAGCATGGCTAATGAGCTCTATCTACCCATTTGGTTTTATATCAGAGCTTTCCTTCTCCTAAACAATATACCTCTACTACAGATGAGGATATCCATTCTATACACCCATTATATATAAATGTATGTAATATACACATTTTACTATAGTCATAGATGAGAGAAATAGTTGCAAAAGGTGTTTGAGGACAATCAGATAAATATTGAACAGGAAGAGACAATCTTAGACATTGACCAAATTTTCAACCCCACTGAAGCACCCAAAATTTACCATAAATTGATTGATTTGTTTCTTTTTATAATTTATCAACCTTTTGCAGTTTATTTAAAACCAGAAAATATTCTTAAATTGTAAGAATTTTTTTGTAGATAATAATTATTTACTGATACAATTTCTACTAATTAACCCATAGCTGAGGGGAAGAGATGAATTCATACCCTTTTCCCAAAAGTATTTGCACATAAGTGAATATAACAAACCTAACTGGAATTTGAACTCTGCTCTCTGTTTTCAAATTCTGAGTTGTTCTTCATTATACCACCCACATATCCAAACTTACAACACCTGGTATTCCCAAGGCTTGATGTTGCTTAATTTCAGTGATTGTTCAAGAATCTGTGTCTTAACATGATAGGGTCATAAACATATTTAGCATGAAGTATACTAAAAAATAGAAAGTAAATGAAATAAAACCAAGTGATTTCTTTTTTTATTGAGAGAAATATTCAAGATCATATTTCAGGCCTCATTAAAAGACTTGCGTAAATCCCAAACCTGACCTGTGACCATCATGGTGGAAGTTAATGGATTCTGAGTCAGATGAAGGGGAAAAGAAATGCATTTTTACACATCCCAAAATACAATGCTTTCTTGACACACATATATTAAATATATAGATATGCAATTTTTGAAAGACCATTGTTGAATAGTTATGAATGTCAATGGTCAACTGCTGTTGGAGAAGATATTTTTGAGACTATTCATATTCTGTAAACTTGTATGAAAATCTAACATTTCTTAAAAATTTCTTTAAAAGAGTATTCTCATCATAACCACAAATTAACAAATCAAAATAATTTTCCTCAGATAGACAAAACAGGCATTATATAAGAGGCCTTCTACAAAATAGAATGGGATTTATGGCTACATCATGTTGAAACACCAGTTGCTGTATGATCACCAAAGTTGAGCCACATTGGTACATCGGGTGACAACTTGGGAATAGCAGATGTTGTAATCTTGGATGTACAAGTGGTATAATATATAATGGTTTGGAATTGCTCAAAGACCCAAATTGCAATTCTTGTTAGATTTTTTATATTTACTTATGCATAAATACCCTTGGGAAAGTTATGAATCCGCCTTTTCTCTTCCTCAACTATGGGTTAATTAGTAAGACTTGTATCTCTAAAACTATTATTATCTCAAAAAGAAATTCTTACAATCTAAAAATATGTTCTGGCTTTAAATAACCTGCAACAGGTTGATAAGCCAAATAAAACAAATCAATGAAAAATAAAATAGAATGTAAGCAATACCTCCAAAAATACATCAGCAAAACATCATGAAAATTTAAAAAAAAACAAAAAAACTATATGAATTTTGAACAAATCTATGTCCTTAAGCAGAATTTGTTTGACACAATCATTTTGTTCTCCAGAAGCAGCCCCAATTCTACCATATATGAAGCATCACCTTTGGATGAAAGATAGTATTTACTACTTAGGGATGACATTTCACTTGCTCAATGATCAACATTGCATTAAAGTATCCACTTTTCATTGTTCATCACATTTAAAAAAAAAAAAAAATAATAATAATAATAATAATATTACATGAAAATATCCAGTAAGTTTTCTTTTTGGACATCACATATGAAAGCAACTAACAATGAAGCTGGTATAAATGATTTTCAAATAATGCCCTGATTTAATTGCTAATAAACTTAATAGTCTACACGATCATGACGACAACAAGTAATCTCTAGAATAAAACTTTGCAAACCACTTTTGACATATTCAATTGTCCACAGTTCCTTCAAGAAATTGCATGAATCTTTTACATTTCTTAAAATAAAAAAAAGCATAATATACTAAAATAGTTTTTCATTTTATTAAAATTAAAAAAAAAAAAAATACACTAATTGAGATAATTAAAAAAAAATGAAATGCATACTCATAAAACAATGGTTACAATGCAATCAAAAACAATCTTTTTAAATAGCATTAGCTAAAAGTAAGCCCTCCTAATGCCATCTTATGACAAAAATAAACATTTTTAGGTTATCGCCTTGGCTCAGGTGAAATGTCCTACATAAAATTTTCTGAGTGTATGTAGCATGAGTTAATATCAAGTACATATTCAGTATTTCAAGTCAGTTGAACTTGGAAGATCAATATAAATTAATCTCCCAATGTCCATTTCCTATGCCTGCATCATTCATTTCAAAATATTTTCCCTCAATATTTAGCAAGTGCTAAGTCAAATTTTCCTGATTGGTCAAGTAGCTGTTTGAAAACCTCAATCACAGTAGGGATAACAGGGTCATTGTAAACTCCACAATTCTTTCATTTATTACATATGCTTTGCCAGGGTTTTGAATTTAGAGTTGTCATTCTAGACTGGTTGACAAGCCAGGCTGAAGAGCTCAGTTTGCTCTACCGTATACCTATAGTTAGAGGTTTTAAATTCAGAGTTGTCAGTCTCCTAGACTAGTTGTCACTCAAGGTTATAGAATCCAGTCTGTCTTGCAATTTGCACATAGCAGGGGGAGAAGGAAGGAGATACCTTTTCCCAAGAGTATTTACGTGTAAGTGAACGTAACAAACTTGACTGAAATTTGAACTCTGCTTTCCAAATTCCTCAATCCAGGTCACTATCCATTACTCCACTGTGCCTCCACTTGAAAACCTCAGTGAAGTAATAGCAAGGAGTTTCTGGTTTTAGTTATAATATTTGTGAAAATTGCAAGCACATGACCATAAATATGGTAGAAACATACACAAATATCACTGAGACATTCTGGTTCAATGCTTGGAATGTGAAAAAATTGTTGAAGAGGAGCCAGACTGATCCTTAATCATCTTAAGAAATCATACTGAAAATAAAATGAAACTTATTTCAATTTCTGAAATTTACAAATTCATTTTTTAATATAGGCTTTTGAATCCAATTATAAAAATAATATTTTTTTGTTTTCATTTTTATTTATCCTATAAAAACCATTTCAGCTGGCAGGTTAAACTCACAGGAGGAGGTGGTGTTAACACAGGACCACTGGGCAAAGGACCTCCTTGACACAGGGCACTATCTAGAGAAGAAGGGTTCCTCAAATGAAACTCAACAGCCACATGTTCGTGACCAAGGTGAGCCAATTAGCTGTGGTCTAATCTGAAGAGTGACAAACTCCACTAGGTTACAACGCCCAAGACATGCTATATGATAAACACACCAAGGAAACATTCACGGAGATTTAGGCTCCTGACACACAACCACAACAAATGGAAAAGAATGGTGGACAGCTCAGCACTTATTCCAGGGTTAAGGGTGGAAGAAGATAAAAACCAGAAAGAACACTAAAGACTATATATAACAAGAAAATTAAGAATAAAATGATATATCTATAATATCATAATCACGGTTTTTGAAAATCCTACAGTACTAATACCCTGATTGTAACAATGCCACACAGTACTAATACAAATTTAATAACTAATATTTATATTTACACAAGTTCCCTTAAATGTACCTTTTAACATTTTAATAAAATCTTGAAAACAATTTCAAATCAGCAAAAAAGAAATTTATTAAAGAAAAAAATAAAGAATTCTTATCTCCTATATAATGATTATCAGAACAAAAAGCAAATGCAATAAGAAGCCATCATAACCAGATCTTGCCTATTTAATAATTACTTGGCCTTTATTTTTAATGTTCATCTCATAACGGTCATTATTCACCTAGAAATGCTTTGTCTGAGATCAAATATACCAACATCTAATGATCAGAGTCAATATGTGACTCACATGTTCAGTTATTGACCTGAGCTAGGCTCAGCTGGCCTTAGCTTATCAGTGACTCAGAACAATCCTAATGGCTTTCCTTGCTCATAACATTAAATACACATCAACAGATAAAATGTCAGACCAGTATTACTGATGATAGAATGACTAGAGCATTATTTATATAGCCATAGAAATATATAAAGAGAGAGAAAACAAAGAATTCATTCAAGAAAAAGATTCATTAAAGGCTGATTGATTGATTTATTCATTTTCTATATTTTCTCAATGCTTTGCAGGTTATTTAAAACAAGAAAATATTTTTTAGATTGAAACAATTATTTTTGGAGACAATGATTTACTTATACAAGTCTTACTAATTAACCCATAGTGGGGAGAAAGGAGGTGGATTCATACTTAATCAGAATTTGATAAACAAACAAGAAATTATAATGTGAATATAAAGTAGTGGTTCAATTCTATATTACAGTCAATATATAAACAAATCTGTCACTTTGTGACCATGGATATTCTATTCCAGAGAATGTAAATAAATCTAAAAGAAATCCTTGTGTAGCTAATCAGTATTTGATTGATTAATAGATTCATTTTCTATGGCTTATCAACCCTTTGCAGGTTATTTAAAGCCAGAAAATATTTTTAGCTTGTAAGATTTTTTTTAAAGATTGTAATGATTTAGTGCTCAAGTCTTACTAATTAACCCATAGCTGGAGTGAGAAAAGGTGGATTCATGCATTTCCACATAAGTCAATATAATGAACCCAACTTTGCTTGTACTGTGTATGCATAGCTAGACCAACATTTTCCTGGACGTTGGATGGGATGATGCTGACCTCATGAATGGCCTCCAAGAAGTCCAGATCTCACTTCATGTAATTTTTACCTGTGGGGTTACACAAAACAGGAAGTGTACAAGACAAAACCGCGCACTCTGGTGGACTTAGAAACACAGATTCAGGAGGTCCTCAATGGTATCCCAGACAATGTCTGCCAGAAGGTTGTTCGTTCCATCCCTGGCTGTTGAGGAAACTAGTTGACGCCACTGGTGCTTATGTTGAAATATAAAGATTTACCTTCATTTTCCCCAATGTAATAAAGAACATGTATCTTTGTTTCAATAAATTTGTAATAGGAATATGGATTTTATTACCAATTTTTAATGCCTACTTACTTTTCAACTAACCTGTATATTAATTAGATATAAATCAACATTGTATGGTGAATTATAAATATGGACAGAATAAAAGACTCTTTATCAATCTCTGTTTAAGAGCTCAAAATTGAAATTCAATATGCTTAATATCTTTATTCTCCAAAGCTATGGGTCAAACAACAAGTTGGAGTGGATTACACATTCTTGGTTGGCAACCAGTCTATGAGAATGAAAACTCTAGATTCAAAACTGAAGAAAGCAATCAAAAATTACTCTTTAACCTTTTCACAGGAACAGTCTTGTCAATTTATAGATATTAAAGAAAAAGAGAGCCATGACTGTCAAAGTCCTTATGGAATATAGCATTAAAAAAAAGGAAAATAGATTTATTCAACAACTTATTTTTAATCACAAAAAAATGTTCATCTCATTTCATCAGTAATCAGTGAAATTATGGCCACAACGAAAGAGATAAAAATATTTGGCAACATGTAAAATTGAATAGCCACAAGAAAGAAAGGCTGAAGTATTTGATACAAAACAATAAAAGACCTACACTGATGCTAAAATATCTGTGTACTTCTCGCCAGTGCCACCAAAATGCTTGAACACAAGTAAAAGCCAAGACTTTCAATGATGCGTTCAATAGACAAGTAGACATTTTCCATTTGGAAGCTTGGCGCAACACAATCTTCCCAAACTTAACTACTCATCTTTTGGCATTATGCCATACTGTAGCAAAGAACTGAATAACAACCTACTTTATCAGAAAAAATGTAAACAACTATGTATTGCTTGGATTTTTTGCTGCGTAAAAATGCAAGTGACATTGGTGATTTGCATGCATTAACCTGCCACATATGCAAATACTTCACCAAATAAAATTATTGAGTAAGTTAGGATTTTAGTTCAGTACCATGCATATATGTCAGCAACATGAAAGAGCAAGGATTGGAAGTTACTGAACACCATCACAAAACACACATACTAAGCTTACCAATAAAAAAAAAAATTTTAAAAAATATAAAAAAATTAAAAAATCATTTATCAAAACAACAAAGAAAAGGATAATTCATGAATAGGCTTCTATTAAAAATTTTATCACTTTTTTCATGTTTTTAATTGTGGCACATGTAATAGATGTACTTTTCTGAATTGTTTCTCTTTGAATTTCTGGGATGAGAAGTTATTATTTACACTATTTACATTCGGACTATTGTCCTCATCTTTGTTGTTATCACAATGTATCTGCAGTTGTGCCTTACAGCTTTTAGCAGGTGTCTAGTAACCTACAGGGAATTCTGAACTGAACACTTTATTTAATCTCCAAGGGTAGACTTCTTGTTCCTAATTGACCCACACATTCATTGCCAAAGGATGCCAGGCAAGGCAACTATTTTTGTTAGATTTCTTTTTTTGGGAAAATTTGACTACAGAAAAAAATATGTGAATGCTTACGAATATATGTGTGTGTGTGTGTGTGTGTGTGTGTGTGTGTGTGTGTGTGTGTGTGTGTAATGTGAATGCTAAAAGGTTAAACTACTTTAATATGTATGGTAAAAATCCAAAAGGTTCTTAAAGTTTCTCACTGCATCTGAAACTAAGTGAAAACTCACTGGTAGAAAAAAAAAAAAGGAAAGAAAATTTCTACACTTCATTGTAAAAATCATTGCTATCCTAGAACAAAAATGATATGCAAAAGATTTTACAATATTTGACAGATGAGAAGATTTTTTTTAAGAACCAGTTACTTGATGCAGAATGACATCTTGTTTTATTTTCTTCTTTCTGCCAACCATAAACTTTTTAGCTTTATCCAGACAAAATCATCTTGATTAACACTCACATGGAGAAAAGAGCAAAACGAAATTGCAACCAATTTTAGCACGTGGAAAAAAAAGGGAAAAAGTGTGTGGGGGGGGGGGGAAGAAAAGTATTTTTCACCATTTCTAAAGCAAGTAGAACATAAGTATATTCTTCTGTCCAAAGAGGCCAACATAAAGAAAGTTAATTCACACAGGTAAGTTTGAATGAGCCTTGTTTCAGACATATATACATATATAAAAAGGTGAGTTTTCAGCTGAAAAACAAGAAGTGTGTATGCATATGAAGTTGTTGATGTGTGGTGTCCGATTTCATTGTGTGAAAATGTATATGCTAGAATGTGTACACTACCAATTTGCAACATAACTTCTAGCTAAGAACCAATTTATTCCGGAGTTAAGAAAAAGAAGTTAATATTTTACAGCCAACTAATGAGACACAAAATGGTCTGTTATTAGTAAAAATTGCAAAATTTGAACATCCTAGATTTCATAATTCCTTTACTGACAGAAGGTACTGCAGAAGAATGGTAATAATAGCCATTTCCCTATAAGGAAATATTTGACATTGACAGAGCAGCCAGTACTGAAGCTGAAATTTGAAAAATCTTTCTCTTAAAACAATTTCTTAGGAAAACAGGTTCCTCAAGTCCAGTAGCTGTTATCACTCTTTCCAGAATTGATGGGGGTTTCCTTTCTAAGCTTTTGTTTGAAGTAGTGTGAAATGTCAACATCTTCATAATGTCATTATTTTACTTTAGAATTAAATGAGCTATCCATTTTAGTTGTTAGTCAATACTCTGGAGATTTGAATCACCTGCAAAATGTTTTTCTTAAAATTTAGCAAGTGGTAAATCAAATTTTCATTATTAATCAAGTAGTTTCCTGAATACATCTCTCAAGCAATTGCAAGGAGTTTCTGGTTTATAGATTTAGTTAATATTTGTTTGAATTACAATAATAGTAATAGCCGTTTCCCTATAAGGAAACATTTGGCATTCATTGATTGAGCAGCCAGTACTGTTTTCGGTTGAAATTTATAAAATCTTTCTCTTAAAACACTTTGTTTAGGAGAACAGGTTTCTCAAGTCAAGTAGCTGTTATCACTTTTTCTAGTATTGATGGAGGGGGGTCCTTTCTAATCTTTTATTTGAGGTGGTGTGGAATGTCAACATCTTGATTATGTCATTGTATCCCTTAAATCAGTGGTTTTCAACCAGGGTTCTGTGGAACCCTAGCGTTCCGCCAATAAAGCCCAGGGATTCCGCAAGAAGTTACACAAGTACTATGATTTTCTATGATTTTTTTTATTGCAGGGGTTCCTCAAGCCACTGGGATGTTTCCTTGTGGTTCTGCTCCAGCAAAAAGGTTGAAAACCACTGCCTTAAATAAAAAGAAAATTTTTCCCTAATTCAAGGTTAAAAGTACAATAGGTAGATTAGGCTTTTGATATTTTATTTTTATTTTTTTTATTTATTAGTTTTAGAAGCTTCACTAAATTATTAATGACTAGTTACTACCTTCCATGCATACTTATCTACTAAGGCAGCTAACCAATCCCTGTTGCAGGCTTCTCCTCAGGCATATTTGAGTATAAGGACTGCAGTCAGAATGACATGTGCTTATGTGTTAGCACAACCATCAATGGCCTCCAAATAGTTCCATCTATCTAATTCCATTCACAAGGCTTAGGTCATCCTATAGCATAGTTTACAGGCATTTTTCAATTGTGCTGCATGCTGGGATAACCTTTCTAAGCCAATAACATCAAGAAGTCACTTTGCTGACAAATCAAACCTGGTGAGAATTGAACCTGGGTTTTATGGTAAGCAAGCAAATATTCTAACCACTCAGCCACTGTATTAATTTTGCTAATTAGCAGAAGTCAATGTGCAATGTTTTATAATATTTTAGTACATTTGTTAATTATTATAGCAGTGTGTGTATCAATGCATCTAAAAGTGAACAGCTTTTAAAATTAGTACGATTTGAAAAATGTTTAGTTCATTTTAATCATGTACTTTCAGGTATAAATCACCTTTTCAAATTCTGACATTTTTAATGCACAATAGTAAGTGAAATGTATTGATGTTTAAAAATTTAAAACCCTGAATTAGATTGTTTTTTTTTGGGGGGGGGATTGTGGTGGGCTTTAAAGCCAACAGAAGATGATAATGTTCAAACATACACCAAGAAAATAGCTAAGTGGATTAGCGTGTTGGTTCATGAATTTGGTAATATAGTAATTGTAAGTTCAATCATATCCATCTGCCTCTATAGGTATGAGACTTGGACACTTAGTTGAGGCAAGAAAAAAAGGATCCAGCCATTACAGAACAAATGCTTGAGAAAGCTCCTACACATCACCTACTGGGAGCACAAAAACAATGACTATGTATGGAACAAAAGATCAAAAGTCTTGTAGACCAACAGGAATTTTTTCTTGTCACTATTAAGTTATCAGAAAACAGTCATGATTTGGCCATGTCCCGTGGCATAACAGCTTCTGCAAGAACATCATACAAAGTAATGTTGAAGGTGGACACAAGTGGGGATCATAATTCAAAAAGCTGGTCAAACAATATCAAAGCATAGACAGACAGGACAATGCCAGAAGTCCTGAGAGCCACCGCCAACAGATCATCGTGGAAGAGGGTGTCTGTTTCTTCTGCCCTTAGGTCCCCCAATGATTGAAGCAGTTAAAGAACTGATGATGATGATGAAGTTCAATCCCTGGGCCAAGCAATGCTTACTTGGACTCAGTGGATACAGGTGAACACCAACTGAAGTACTAAATAAGAAATAGATGAGATATCCCTAGACACGTACAGTGGAATGAGAAAATTCTACCCTAGCAGATTAAAATAAAGGGTTCAGTTATTGATTGATTCAATTTTTACAGTTCATCAACCTTTTACAGGTTATTTTAAACAAGAAAATATTTTTAGATTCTAAATGTTTTTGAGATAATAGTTTTAGTGATACAAGTCTTACTAATTAGCCCATAGTTGGGAGGGAGAAGAGATAGATTTATACATTTCCCAAGTGAATATAACAAACCCAACAGGAATTGAAATTTGGCTCTCTGATTAACGTTTCCAAGCAATTATACATTACACCACGCACAAAACCAAGCTTACAGCAGCTGGTATTTGCAAGCAGTCACCCATCTAGGTACTGACCAGGCTCAACATTGCATAACTTCCGCAATCATACAGAAGCAGTGATTCAACATGACTGTAAGCCTAGGGTTCAGTTAAAAATTCCTTGACAGATACATAGATAGACAAGTATCTGAAGAAAGCCAGAGGGTACAATGGCTGAAACATTGTGATAGTAACAACAAAGATGAGTATATTGATATGAACATAAATAACAATTCAAACAGGGATTGATTGATTTATTTAACAGCATATCAACTCCTTATGGATCATTCAATGCCAAAATTTAATTTTCTTGGGCGCTTTGAAGTAATAAAAATGAAATATGTTATTCTGTTTTCACAGTATGGTAGATGATACTCAGCTTTTGTGCATGTTCATGTTTGTGTGTGAACATAATTATTAAAGGTGATAATGATATGTGTGTTTTATGTTGTAGTTTTGTTGAAGTTATATTTTGAAATACTGTTGGATTTCTTTAAGAAATTGTAGGATATTATATAGATTAATGTCATGAAAGCAATTTCATGTTGGTTGATTTTGTTTAACAGCATATCAACCTCTATGGGTAATTTAATGCTGAAATCTAAATATTTTGAACACAATTTTATGGATTCAACTACAGATAAAATGTATTGTTGGTTATTCTACTATAAATAGGTATTGTAGATAATTTTACTGTAAATAGGTACTGTTGCTAATTTTATTATAAATATATATTTTTATAATTTCATAGTGTTTGTTTTTGTTTGGGGGGTTCACTATTTGCCAATAGCTGGGACCCTAACAGGTGCTAGCACCCTGAATCAGGGTGGACCTGGGAACAACAGCCAATAAGAGGTGGTTCGACACTCTTCAAAACTGCCAATCTCACAATCAAAGGCCTTACAATTCAAGCAGAGAATAGACTAAGAAAGTATCAAAAAATAAGATTTGAGGTTACAACCTTGACTATCAACTTCAGCTATTTGTATTTTGCTATCTATACTTCATATGTTAATGCACTTAATGAATATAAAAACGTGTACACACTGAAATAGCCAATAAGGAACAAGTTTAATTGAAACATTTCTTTTTTTAAGCATACTAAGAACACTTTCAAAAAAAAAAAAAAAAAAAAAAAAAACATAGAAATAGTTACTTTTTTTTTTAATCTTCAAGAAATGTTATTTTTAGATTCATATTGATAGAGATTAAGTGATAATGGATTATAAGTTAGCTTTTTTGAAGATTTTTTTCTGTCAAAACAGACCTTGAGTCATGAGAGACATGTGAGCTATATGTTAGTTCCAGCACAAAAGGACTGTGTCCAAAATGACTCATTGGCTAAAAAGTTATGAATTGCTAAGATTACTCTTATTATGAGCAACAAAGGAGAATTAAAAAAAAAAAAATAATGGGAGAAAGATAGAGAGAGAGAGAGACATTTAGTTTGATTGTTTGGTTATATAATCAAGTTACATTTCTATCCAAATAGTTTCTAATGAATAGGAAGTCAGCTGATTTTTCAGACGGGGATATTTTCTCGTGTTAGGCAACATTCTATAGCTCATTATCATTTAAAGTAGTTATGAATCAAAGTCAACAATCAGGTGTAATTAGTTTACAAATCCAAACATACAAACACACAAAAGTGTGCTTAAACATGTGATAAGTCAGTGGTGAACACAATGGGCTAAAAATCTCAAGGTCTAAAGTAATTGTAAAAGAATGATTTTTTTTTTTTTTTTTTTTGGGGGGCTAACTGACACATATGTGTAAACAAATAGGTAAAAAAACTGACAATACTTACAAATCTGCAGAAGCAATACGAGATTCAATAAACTATCAATTTTTTTTTTTAATCATTTCACTCCAAGTAAAACAATAAAGCCACTAAGATGTAAGGAGTTACTAAGTGTTCAACAATATCAGAAAAAAGAATATATTATTAAGGAGAGAGAACAATAAAATAACAAAAATTAAGAAAGCAAAAATGACGATTGACATTGCATTTAAATTTTTGAAGATCAAAGTTGACTGGAAAGCAAGAAGCCAAGAAAGAGTTCCACAGTCAAGAAGTGTGAGAGAAGAAATTGCTAGCATAGAACTTATGGTTACATTAAGCCATTTCAACCCATCAGTTTACAATTGAAATGGCTAGATGTAACTGTAAGTTCTGAAATTGAAAAATTCATATCAGGGGATGCCGGATATGAAAATGTTGAGTAGCATTTAATAGCCAGGTGGTGTCTTTGAACATACTTTGTGTACCAAAATGTAAACATTTTCCATGTTTATTAATTGTTGTTGTTTATTGTTGTTTTATTGCATTATTATAAACAACCAGAAAATACTGACATAAACTGGCATAGAATATAAATCTTCCTATATGGTAGTGAATGCTGGACAATTTTCTCACAGATCAAGAAGAGGCTTGAAACTACACATATAAGGTTCAACAGAAGGATGCTGAGAATACTATAGACAGAGCATGACAGCAACAAGAAAGTTATAAGGAAAGTGGAAACAAAAAGGTTACTATCAAATACATATTTCTAACTATTATTACTAATGCAACACAGAGTCCTTATCAATCAGCTCTTAAAGTGAATCTGTGTTATATATAGATTAATCAATATCATCAACTAAAATCTGCAAATCCTTTTAAGGCCCAATTACAGATTTTTCAAATTAAGTATAAGAGAAGTATTCAATAGGCTATGCCAGAGGAAGTTTGGCCCACACTATAAATTACAAGAAAATCAAAACATTAACCAGAAAACTCAAGTCATGTTCTCAAAATATGGATATCATGTATGATGCCAAACCCAGTCAGAAATATCTAAACTGTAAGCTGTATACAACCACTTTCTAAGATCAATGGTGAAAAAAGGTTTTGAGTGAATAAAGCCTGAGAGTCTTGGCAAAGGTCATCCTTCTTTGAACATTGTAGACTGGTGCTATAGATTCACAAAGAATTGTACCAAATAACAGAAAATATGTCAATCACTTTTCAACATTTAACTCAAAGAGAAAATAATGACATATGTTAACATTCCATACCATTTCAAATAAACGGTTAGGAAGGAAACCCCCATCAATACTGTAAAGAGCAATAATAGCTACTGGACTTGAGAAACCTGTTTTCCTAAGAAATTGCTTTAAGAGAAAGATCTTATAAATTTCAACCAGAAGCAGTACTGGCTGCTTGGTCAATGAATGCCAAATATTTCCTTGTCGGGAAATGGCTAATATTACCATTTAAACATCCTCAGTATATTCAGTGCCCTTTTAAACAAACAACTTAAGCAAATGTGCAGAGTAAGGTAGATTTATAGGTATTAATAAAAATAATTCTTTTCAGTAACATGAATATTATTTTCTGGCAGCTGAAATTCACTTTCCATTCCCATCATTCAAAATGTAATACATTTTTTTTTAATCCACCATCATTTCAGAACATGGGTAATCATAGCTTTCCAGTGATTTCTTTCTGTTATTAGCTGTGAATTGTAATGCCTTCTCTGGAAGGATACTGGACTAGTTTCCCATTGCTTCTTCCATGATTTGGAATTCAGAGCTTTTTATTTTTCTCTTAAACTGGTTGCTCTGTTATTTAAGTCATAGCTGAGGCTAGGAGACTAGATGGATTCATGCCTTTATCAAGTGTAAGTGCAAAACTAAAGACAGCTGAAATATTTGAACTTGGTTCACCAATTCTACTTTGAGCACTAATAACCATTATGCCACCTGTACACCCTCTCATGAACAGCTTAGGTTAAAAATTACTGATTTGATGTTTTCTTATCAAATACTATATAAGTGGTATAGGTATACAATGGTGATTTTCAGTATGACCTTCAGAAATTGCTTTGAATAGATAATGAATGCATCATAGCTTTTTGAGTTATTACTAACTATATTAGTTTTGAATCAAGAGCAACACTCATAAAAAGTGGGCTACTATAAATTCTTCTGTGAGGGGGTTAAAAATTACATCTAAAATCAATACATATATTTTTTTTTACAGAAGATAAATATGAAAGAAACAACTTAAATTACCAAATATAATGGTTTGCTCTACAGCTGTAACTATTAAAGGGAATAAAAGATTTGATATTTGCTAAAATCTATTCATAATGTCATGGGTTATACAAAGACAAAAGAGAAGAAACTTCAGTGATATAGAAAAGAAATCGGAATTTAACAGGAAATGAGTACGCTTGCAGAGGAATGACTAAAAAATACAAAAGGTGAATCAATCCACAATATAAGTTACAATCAGTAAATGAATTTAATCTTAACTATTGACCACTGAATTAAATACATTGACAAGAGAGGAGATTATGTTGAAAAAAATATTGGTTTTATAAATGATTTTTTGTTCTTCATACATCAACAAGAGAATTTGTGCATATGAGAGCAGGAACTTGATTGATATGCTATCAGTTTGAACACACGCAACACAAGAAACAATTCCTATAAACAAAACAGGAACTGATGAGACAAAAAAAAAAAAAAAAGAAGAAATGATTGATCATAATAAAAATGACGATATATACAAGAAAAGCTCAAAGACAAAGGAAGGAATATTGGCAGGAGACTTGCATAATTCTGCCAGTTTCAGTGTCTCGAAGCAGAGTAGAGAGAAATTCTCAAATAACATTAAAGTCCAAATACTGACAGACTGAATATCTGATGTTAGTATCATAAGGGAAAATCTACTTGAAAACAACAAATAAGAAGAAATAGATAGGGGAGAGAGCAAGAGAGAGGAAAGAGAGTGGGAAGAGATATGTGGTAGGGGAGCAGGAAAGAGTGCAAGAGAGAGGGGGGGGAGCAGGAAAGAGTGCAAGAGAGAGGGGGAGCAGGAAAGAGTGCAAGAGAGGGGGAGCAGGAAAGAGTGCAAGAGAGAGGGGGGAGCAGGAAAGAGTGCAAGAGAGAGGGGGGAGCAGGAAAGAGTGCAAGAGAGAGGGGGGAGCAGGAAAGAGTGCAAGAAAGAGGGGGGGCAGGAAAGAGTGCAAGAGAGAGGGGGGAGGGAAAGAGTGCAAGAGAGGGGGGGGAGCAGGAAAGAGTGCAAGAGAGAGGGGGGGAGCAGGAAAGAGTGCAAGAGAGAGGGGGAGCAGGAAAGAGTGCAAGAGGGAGGGGGGAGCAGGAAAGAGTGCAAGAGGGAGGGGGGAGCAGGAAAGAGTGCAAGAGAGGGGGGGAGCAGGAAAGAGTGCAAGAGGGAGGGGAGCAGGAAAGAGAGCAAGAGGGAGGGGGGAGCAGGAAAGAGAGCAAGAGAGAGGGGGGAGCAGGAAAAAAAAAAAAAAAATCAATGAAATTTCTTTTGGTTTAACTCTTTACATAACAAACATTTCATTTTGCTCTTTCGAATGTATTTTTCTTCTTCAGTGTGTGTATAAAGGATAAAAAAAAAAAAATTAAGGTTCCCATATAAAAAGGCCAACAAAACCTGCACAATTTTGCATGCAACAGACAAATGCAAATATTATGGACAACACATCAGTCTGGTGCCAATGTGTCTGGGGTAGGCTTGCAGAATGAATGAATGACTGGCTTTTAGAAGTAGTAACAAAAGGTCATAGGATGAGTAGCACAGTGAGACAGGTCTAACAGTGTATTCAAACAACAGATGCAGTTTCTCCGGCAAGTTTTCTGCCCCAACTCTCTTCACTACATGTTACCACCACTACCATTAGAGACACTGGAGACAATTATCAAAATACAGCACAGAGAACACACTGATGTACAGTTTAAACATTGCCAGAAAATTTATATTGACCATTTTGATGTTACTATGAAAGTTAATATGTTAAAAGTTAACCTTATTCAATAATGTCATGTAAATGCAAACACAAGGAATGCCATGCATGACCGAGCATATAATATCACAGACATAATTTAGCTTTTAATTTTGGAGCAAGTGATGTTAACACCTATGTAAACAATCATTTTCCTTTTTGCAACAGCTTTGTGTGCACAGGACGAAGAAAGACTGGCAAACATACACACATAATGGAATGTTTTGTTACCCACTAAGAGATCAAGAAAGCTGAATTTAATCGCTTATTGATTAAAAAAAAAAAAAAGAAAAAAAAAAAAAGAAAAAGAAATGGTTTGCCGATATTTCAATGGAGAATGTGGGTGCATATGCAACACCATTTTACTATCTAAAGACAATAAAAATAAATGTTCCTTTCATAAACAGCCTTACTTTCACTAATTCAAGAAAGATATTAGATTAAACTGAAAGTGTTACTGATAGTCTATAAAGCAAAGAAAGAGATCAGACCAAAATAAATATCTTAACCTCTACACACCATATCATATCAATATTTTGTGCTAAATATATTCCTTTTAAATGACTTTGATCTTCCCAGGATGGTTTATTGCTGATAGAAAAAAAGTATTAAAAAAAAAAAAAGTGCAGCAAATGTAACAGATATTAGCATAGAAAATGAAATTGATGAGCAGAATTCAAATTCTGGCTTGGCCTGTAGCATTCATTTTTGCACAAATGGTAATGGTAACATTAGCTATTTCATTATAAACATTCGGCATTAATTGACCAAGCAGCCAGTATTAACAGAATTATGCTTTTCTTCATTCCCTGGCCATCAGGCTGGTATCAAAATGTTCTATGTTCTCATTTCTAATGGTATTATTGGTTATTTCCTTATAAACAAACATTCAGCATTCATTGACCAAATAGCCAGTACTACTTTTGGTTGAAATTTATAAAATCTTTCTATTGAAACAATTTTTCAGCAAAACAGGTTTCTCAAGCTCATTATTATCACAGGAGATACTGCAGAAGAATGGTAATGGTAATAATAGCCATTTCCCTATAAGGAAACGTTTGACATTCATTGATTGAGCAGCTAGTACTGCTTTTGGTTGAAATTTATAAAAACTTTCTCTTAAAGTAATTTCTTAGGAAAACAGGTTTCTCAAGTTCAGTAGCTGTTATCGCTCTTTCCAGTATTGATAAGGGTTTCCTACCTATGCTTTTGTTTGAATTAGTGTGGAATGTCAACATCTTGATTATGTCATTATTTTCTAGAGTTACATGTACTACCCATTTTACTTGTTGCTGTTAGTCCTCAAGTGATGTAATTTCTTTTATCTGGTACAGTTCTTTCTTTGTGACTCTGTAGTGCCAATCTACAATGTTTGAAGATGGATGATCTTCAAGATACACAGGCTTCACCATGCAAAGCCATTGATCTTAGAAAGTGGTTGCATACAGTGACAGTTTAGATATTTTTGATACCCATGGGGAAGGCATGAATCTGTCATTTCTGCCCCAGCCATGGGCTATGTAGACTAGAGTATGCTCTATACCATTGGAGGGAGGGACCAGTTTAAAAAAAAAAAAAAAAAAAAAGGAAAATTCAGGAAAAGACAATGGGAAACCATTCCACCACCTTTCCTAGTACATAGCAATTTAGAGATAATTGATTTGTTTGGTCGATTTTTTAATTTTTTTTTTATCAACTTATCAACCCTTTGTGGGTTATCTAACCTTTATCACTCTGCATTATTAATATTACTTCCCTTTCTACTGCATTCTTTTTTATTATTTTCTCAATTGCGGTATCCTTACTGTTAATCTCACTCAAAGTTGTTTTCTGTTGCTATAGCAGGATATGACAACACAACTATGAAATTCAAACACACTATTGTTCCCGAACTTTCCATAACATTTGCTAGTTTAAAATCTGTTTCAGCTCAAAATAAAAATTTTTAGTTTTAATTTCTTTTTAAACAGGGTTATTTCACCCACTTAATATTATAAATTATTAATTTAATAATTATATTGAAAATTATGTAATATATGCTGTTCTGCTTGGCTCGCTTTTCAGACAATTTTTATTATTTTTATTTATATAAAAAAAAGAAAAAAAGCCCGGTCTGCATTTAAAAAAACCTAGAAAAATAAATTTGAATTTTATTATATAAAATTTTATTTTAAAATTCATATTTTCAATTATTCTTAAGTAGAAATTAAAAATAAATTTTCATATAAGGAGTTTTGATCAGCACCTAATCCAAAAGGATCATATAAGGGTGGTGGTAGGCATTTACGTTTCCTTTAACAGGAATTACATAAAATAGGGAGTTACTTTTCAATCACTTTGTATATTGCATTAAAAAAAAAAAAAAAAAAAAAAAAAAAAAAACATAGAAAGTGATAATGTTTTCCAGTGGTAGAATTATTTAATATTGAGGAAACATTTACTTAAAAGAAATCAGGTGAAAGATGAAGCAAGAGAGATGATAATGTCCTTACATTATAATTTAAGAATTTTATAACTTAAATATGAGTAGTTAGGGATTTAAATGATTTACTTAAAGAGACTGTTCTCTTTATTGTTTAAACTATTACCTAATTTTTTAAATAAAAAGGATATCTAATTTTATTTCATAAGATTTTGTATTCATTTTTCTACTAAATATTTTATTAATACATGTACTTTCTTCATTAAGTTTCCAAAATCAACTGTAGAGCTTGAAAATAATAAATTTTAATCATTGCAGATATCGTAATTGGGAATCCTATCAGAATTGGTCAAAATATTGGTATTGTCTCATTATATATATATATATATATATATATGCACACACACATAACAAGGATTTATAAATAGAAACATGGGAACAGGCTTAGATAGATTGTAATTTTAAGAAAGGAAATTTCAACTTTTATCTTCCTAATGTTTCAGATGATCCATTCTTCAGCCTTTGCCAGGTGTAGAATAGAAAAAAAAAATAAGGAAATAATTTCCACCTTCATCACCTTTTCTTATGGATTATACACACCTGATGAAAAATGGATAAACCAAAAAATTGCTAACAACACAAAGGAGTTCATTTGTCCACAGAAAATTTTAAACAATTTCTTTTTTTTACTTTTTCTTGCCTTGATCTTCTCATACACCTGACAGTAATCTCATACAGGATAAAGTCCTGAGACATCAAGAAATGTCTATCCAAGCCAGGAATATTCATAAAAAGTTGTAGCAGAGAGAGGAGGGAAGCAGAATCAGAAAAATCAATTGACTAATTGCAGCTGAGGATATTGTGCAAGATTAACTGGATTATAAGTAGATTAAGGTAGATAAGGATTAATAGGCAAACACTTGTCCATTTGTGTGGACGGCACGTGTAGATGTGAAATGCAGAGTAATGAGCTCAAAAAGGAAGATCCTCTCATTGGAAAGATGGGGGGAGAGAATCAAAAGGGGTATCTTGACATTGAGTGAAGAAGATTTTACCATGAAAAAAAAATAAAAAATAAGGCAATAGTTATGTCAATGGCAGGTTTTAGCATTATTGTTGTTGTTGTTACTATGATTGGATAAATGAATAAGTGAGCATGTGTGAGAGAGAAGAGTGGATCAAATATATATGTTAGAGTACATGCAAAACTATGTTCACATGTGAATGAGTGAATACAAGCTCCACCCCTATTCAAATTACACACGTGTGTAAGGACTTTATTGGAAGACCTTCTGTTAACCTTGATATACATTGAGTTATACAATTTTACGCATACTAATAAGTGACATTACTATTATTCTGTTATTTTAGTGTGTGTGTGTATATATATATATATAAAATTTCTTTTTGTATAAATCAACAACTGGATGAAGTCTATCTCAAAGTCAACCAATTCCAGTAGATTCAAGGATGAAACCAAAGTAGCTTGACAAGTTTATATATATATATATATATATATATATATATATATATATATATATATATATATATATATGTATGTATGTATGTATGTATGTATGTATATATATATGTATGTGTGTGTGCAGCCAGACAAATGAATGGCAAAGTGGAAAAAAATCTGCATAATGTGTTTCATTCTCTTGGACTATATTGACCTTAAAATAATGTTTTCATTGATTAAATGATATTTGTTTGGTGGAGATAGGGGATAACACAAGCATTGTTTATAATTAGGTACAGATGGGAAGTACTGAAGATGTGTGAATGATAAATTTTAAATTCTTTAGCTTTAAAAAGATTGTCCCCCCCCCCTCATCAAACATGTTCAAACACACAGTTTACAAAAGTTAACTGACAATAATTTTTTAGAATATTTTTTTTTTCAGTTTTTAAACAAGTTATTGCACATCTGGATCAAAACTGGAAATTTTTTTTTTTTTTTTTTTACAGTACTTTCAAATACTTGTAAAATTTAATTATACATCTGGTAGAATGGTTTCACAGAGCTTGACAGCATCAGAAAAGAAATATATTTAATATGAGGTACAAATATTTCATATACATTTTAAAATGCCATCTCCATTGATGAAAGATAGAGAGTACTGTATAGTATTTTGGTATTAGCTACTAATATTTATCTTATATTAAGAGTTGGGTTTTAGTTTTGAAATGTAACATCAAAAAAAAAATTGCTTGGATATAGCTAAGAAAACCTTTATTTATGATACCAACAACATTTAGTTATTGATAATGACCAACTTTGTCAAAGGTATTCAAAATAAATCTTAGTTTATCCACAATCTGCAACACTTAAATATGTTAAATGAATTTTTGCTGCCTGAATATACATATATACACCCACATATTTTAAGTTGTACATTTTTTGAAATTGAATAATTTTGTAATGCAAAATATAATTTGCAATAAAGATTTATTTGTTAAGTGAATGACAAAATATTAAAATTTCTGAGTGACAAGTTTCAATCTAAGGAACTTAGATTAATCAGTTCCTTTTCGGAACTTTTTTCTTCTATTTTGTCATTAACTTATCCACTGTTAATCCAATATATATTTGTACATTTTCGAAAGAATTAATGGATTTTAATTTTTTTTAAACCAAAATATTTTTAGCATTTCAAACTTCCTTTAGTACAATGATTCCAAAATGGAGCGCATGCCCCCACTGGTGGGGCATGATAATATTTTGGTGGTGCATATGTAGGATATGCATCCTGTGGCTTACTATACCAATGTGAGCTCAAATTTCATTTTGCATTATTATTTCATGATTAAAATGATCAAAGTATATTACCGAATAAGTTTTCATTTAAATATTTTAGATTTCTGCCTTTCCGTTCTCTATTATATGCTTTGAAATTATTAACTGTCTTTTTGTTTTTTTAATTTTTCTCTTTCATGAACACCATGGTCTTTGGAGGCTTTTTTAGAGATCAATTTAATGGCCTTCTTAGCTTCCTTCACGCGAATTTCTGTAAAATTTTGAATATGTAAGAATTAAATATTACAGGGGGATACCAGAATTTTAGAAATACCAAAATGTGACATGGACCAAGATCGGTTGGGAACCACTGATTTAGTGGATACCCGTATTTGAGTGAACATTACATTTTTTTAAAATAATGTTTAAATACTCAAATACCAGATATGGGGAATTTACAGTTGTGCAAGGCAAATCCAAACAATTATAGGTATCACATTGTAGCCTTTCAATATTTTAAAGTATACATATGTACTGCTAAAGTTACTATATATATATATATATATATATATATATATATATATATATATATATATATATATATATACACACACACACTTCACCATACTTTTTCAGACTCTCTACTTTATGCAACTGCAATACTAAACTTAAAAAGGACTTTAAAAAATTAGTGATATTAATAAAATAGTTTGATACTACAACAGAAATGACTCATGACTTTGGATCCTAACAGACTCAAGGTGTTAACATTTTTTGTTTTCATGAATTAAAATGGGTTACAGTCAGTACCAGTGCAAGTACCTTGTGCCCCCCCACCACTACCACATCTCAATTTTCATAAAGGTAGTATTCATATAGAATACAGATCTTATTATAACCTAATAATGTACAATAATGGATCATATGCAATATAGGTGAACAATTCAATTAGAAAAATTAAAAAGTAAATACAAATTAGAGACATGTCATAATAGATCATTCCATCTTAAATAAATCAACAATGTTTTTCAGCAACTTTTAACATCAACTTGAAATTTTTCTTGTTAAAAGTTGAATAATTTTAACACATTCAACATTATGGATAAAAAATAATGAATTTTATATAGTGTTTATTTTTAATTTAACATGAGCAAAACAAATTCACACATTTGTACACAAAAAATAAAAAAAAAAAAAAAAAAAAAGGAACTGAGAATGATGAAAAATCTGCAATAATTTTTTCAACCTTTAATAGTCAGTTGTGTTTAGTTTAATTTGTAACATATATAAAAAGGTAGGTAGAAAAAAAAGCAAATGTTGATAAGATAGTGTGGGTCACAAAGCAATGCCCAAAACTCCCAATCAGGCTTGGGACCCACCTTTGTTGGAGGGGGAGGTCAGAGGTAGCACGTGCCAGCTCTGGTTACAGCAAATATCCTGTTCAGTAGCACTAATTTGCTTGTCAGCTTCTTGACCATAACCAAGGGCCTCATGCTCGATGTGGAACTCTCTTCTGGCACCATGCTTTCCAGTTAACTTTGATCTTCAAAAAAGTTCATGAGTGGGAGTAGTAGAAGACTATCATGGCCAGGTATTAAATTGTTTTTTGTTTAAAGGATAAGGCAGCCAAGGTGACTCTGGAGTCACATCTAGATACTAGGATATACCTTCAATCAGAGAACATCTGAGCAAACTTGGTTACTCAACCTGAAGGTATTTCTAACCCACCTGCAAGAGATTATGTGCTTCTTTTATTAAAATTTGTATTATATTGCAAACATTTGGCTGTGATGCATGTACTTGGTATACCCTTATCAAACTAGGCGTCACAAGTATAGTGGGCTTGGTATATTTTTACCCTAGCATTACTTGTAGATGTTCAGTTCTCTCACATAATAATGATGATAATGATGATTTACAGTCCAATATACTTTCTTTATATTATAAAGGAGAAGTAATAATATAATCTTTATAATATACAAGGAGAAATTTCTAGTGTAAAGACTTTAATCACTGATTTCAAACTCTTGTTGCCATAGAATCTTTTTCCTTACCAAAATATGAAGATTGTATATTGTCATGGATTAAAACAGAATTATATTTCCCCAAAAGCAACACATGAAAAAAACAACAAAAAAAAAAAAAAAAAAAAAACACACACACACACACACATTTACTTACCCAGTTTTTTTCTACATCATACCACAAAAATCCAATAAAAAGACATCAACTCTGCAACAAATAAGAAAAACAGATTAGTTAATACTTTTCATTCTCGATCAAGTATAATTATAAGGCAAGACATAAAAAAAATTTACAGCCTTGCTTGGGGTAAATCTGATTAAAAAAATAAATTTTAAAAAAGTCATAATGTAACAAGTTATGAAATTTAAATATACTTTTTTTTATGCTATATAACCAGTGCACGTAACTGTCAATCATATTTTGTTTTAATATATATTTTCATCAATTCAGCCAATGCTAGGCAATAATGCTGCTAAAATGCAAGGGAAAGAGACTGAAAAAGATTTTAGAAGGAACTGGAAATGGAAAACAAGGAATGTTCAAAAGACTGGGGAGTAGTATGAAGCAAGGTGTATCAAAAATACTTTTACAAATGTTTGGGGAGAATTCTGCACACCTAAACAAGAACAAAGGTCCACATATTTATATGTCCACAAATTCTACCTTTTTGAGTTAAGTTTGAAGAAAGCCTTGCATCCATTACCATTCACTGCCATATGTAAAAAATCATATCTGCCTACTCATGACATGAATATCTTGCCATTGTTAAACAGAACACTAAGTTAACTCACTACTACATACACTAAACATTGAAGACAGACTAGCCACAAATGTACATGAATGACAAATATAAACGAGGCTACATGGCAACACAGCACCACCTGCCATAAACTTTTTTTAAACATAACTCTAAAATGAAAGATTTGCAAACATTTTTATGGACTTTTATCCTTGTTTTGGTGTTATGAACCTGTCCCCAATGTAAAAGAATTTTTGATACACACTATGTGTATGTATATATATCACACACACAGTCAAAATATTTGGCCACCCTCAAAAATTTTTATTTCTCATCCTAAAAGTGTTATTTTTAAAGAAACAAGTTAAGCATCACAATGGTTTTATTTATTATACTAAATACAAGTCTTCCTCAGTAACTTTGACCTTAGTATAGCCAGGTATCTTTTGAAAAATTGATTTGAAGGTGTTTTTCTTCTTTAATATTGAGTACGAATAAAACATTTTCCAAAAGTTACATTATACCACCATTTGAACTCATATTAGACTATATTGTGTTGAATTACTGCTTGCTAGATACTACCTGTTTTACCTATGCTGCCAATGTACCTTGCCCAGTAGTGAAATCTGTTATTTCATTTAAATTAAAACCTAAATTTTGCAGCTTCTGGATCAAAACTTTTTTTCCTCAACAAAATGCCCAAAACACATGAACTTACACTTGAATAAAGACAAAAGATCATTACTTTATTAAAAAAAAAAAAAAGAAAAAAGGATATTCAAGCAGAGAAATTTAAAAAACAATAAAAATTCCCAGAACTACAGTGGATTATACTGTTAGGAGATATCAGGAAATAGAAAACGAGACAAAAAGTAGGACTGGTAGACTAAAAGCAACAACAAGAACAGAAGACAATTTCATCAGAGTCACCAGCTTGTGTGACAGAAGGCTGACTGCTCGAAACATCACTGTACAACTGAACCAATGTCATGAAAAAAATATGTCAACATCCACTGTGAGGAGAAAACTGTGAAGCTGGCCTACATGGCAAAATTGCTGTCAAGAAACCATTGTTGAGAAATCAAAACATTGTCAAAAGGCTCCAGTGGACCAAGGCGCACAAGGACTGGATAATAGATCAGTGAAATAAAGTCCTTTGGATTGATGAATCAAAGTTCAAAATCTTTGGATCAAATAGGAGGGTCTATGTGCAGTGAAGAGTTGGTGAAAGAGCAGCAATATTTTTCACCTGTATTCCTTTGGATCTTCTTGATATGGCTGGGAAAGGGTCAAGGGGTCTGAGCAGTGCTTGGCCTACATATACCATCACTCAGGCCTGCATCCTGGAGAAGTCTCACCACCAAAGTCTAAATTTTGACCAAACAGGGCACTACCATTATCTCGAGAGATAGATAGATGGATGGATGGATGGATGGATGCCTACTATGAATATTTTTTAAATTTTTTGCTAAACACCTAACAATGGATTAACAAAAGCAAGTGAAAAAAATTTATTATTGTGGAAATTGAGGTTGCTTGGTTGAATTTTTCTTAGCAGCATATCAACACCTGTATGGGTTATTTAATGCAAAAATCTAAATATCCTGCATTCAATTTTATACTTTCAACTACAGATACCTTGTACATAATTTTATACACTCAGGATAAAAGTTTTTTTTTTGGTATATAGTTTGTAGATCACAAAAATGTAGTGTTGGTAATTTTACTATTTTTATATTTTTTTAGCATTGCATTGTCATTTTGCTACAAAAATGTATTGGTCATTTTATTATAAAAATGTACTGTTTTATTTGTTTGCCCATAGCTGGTACCCTAACAGGTGCTACCACCCTGAGTCAGAGTGGACCTGAGGACAACAGCAGTTAAGAGGTGGTTCCATGCTCCTCAAAACCCTGCTACCAGATGTAGTTAATCATCCTACCCAGGATGCTGGAAATTAAGGAAATAACTTCTAAACATAAAAATGATACAAGTTTTAGCAAACTTAGTGCTGAATAAAAAATGGTGAAATTAATAATCTGCACCAGACTCAAAAAGCAAAGATGAATTAAAATGAGTCTAAGTGAACAACCAAAGTTGGAATCTGAGTATATCTTGTTATTACAAGTGCTACCAACCAAGTGGTCTGTGTACCTGATACTAGGTCATTCTCACAGTTATCAAAAGAAATGGAAAATTTACTTTTGCGGCAGAATTAACATTATAAATGAATAATCCATACAAAGGCTCAACAGTTGTTTGATGGCCTTAAAGCTAATGTTCCCAGTGGAATGTAAACAATGCACAATCAGAAAACTGACTTGATAAACCATTTCCTTTCATACTTAACACAGTTTACAAATATTTCACATTCAACTTTTTCAACTGTTCAACCTTTTGGATCAATATTGACTGTGGTTTATGTTTGATACCACATTTACATTTCACTTATTAGTCCTTTCCAGGAATACATATAACCAAAATAAGCTCAGACTCTTATGAAAATGAGACCAATATTTGTGGCCTATATTAACGCAATATATATATATATATATATATATATATATAGTTTTTCCAAAAGTTTTTTTTATCTCACAGAACACTTGAATTTATAATTAAATTTTCATGGCACACTTTAATTTTAGCAGCAAATTTTAATTTAGTTGCTAATGAGGCACTATTTGTCTCACCCACATCATCTTCTAATTTTTCTTTCTTAATTAAAAACTTGTCCATTTTAATTGAATATTAGGTTATAAAAAAAAACAAAAAAACACTCACTATAAGCTATATATCCTCACTATCCTCAGCATAATTCAATACATGCACAATGATGGATTGCTGTGTCATTCCCAAAATCCATCTTTGAATGATTTCAACATATATAAGTGTTTATCAGCAAGTACTTGTTTAATCATGACAACAGCTGTGCGACCTCATTTAGCACACCCCACCTACTTTATATATTATGCATATGTTTATTTATTATAACAATGATATACATGTATAATCAACTTAAAGGAGTTTTAATTCTGATATGTACATTTAATGTGCTTTAGACATCTTTAAAAACTAATGACTTTTAAAAAATTTTACAGCACAGCTATGGTCCTACAACTGCACACTGGTTAAAAATTACTAACCTAGTCAAACATCTGCAATCAATTTGTACTTATTATATGTAGAAACACCAGCCTCTCATAATTAGTTACTGGATATTTAAACAGAATAAGTCTTTATTCTGAATCTTTCAATTGTTATTTATTCACTGGTAAAACTCAAAACTGCTCAATTTCTGGTAAAATCATGATCTCCAACCTTTCTCAGGTGTATGTTGATCTGGGTAACCTACAGGGAACAATGGCCAAATGGATAAAAGTGTTGGTTTGTGAATTTGGTGAGTGGTTGTGAATTTAATCCCTGGGTCAGGTAGTGTGTACTTGCACTCATTGGAAACAGGTGAGCAATATATGCTAAATAAAATAAGAACTAAACAATATCCCTAGACATGAGCAGTGGAATGAGACCAGTCTACCATCATAAATTGAAGAAAGGGTTCAGTTAAGAATTTCCTGTAGGTTACCCAGATCGATATACACCTGAAGAAGGCTGGAAGGTGCAACAATAGAAACAAAGATGGGGACAATAGTCTACATGTAAATAATGATAACCCTTCATCCCAGAAATTGACAAAAATTTGTATATATATTTCACTAAAATATTTAATTTTTCATGATATTAAAGAAAAGAAATGAACTAGAGGTTCATCTATTACATGATTATTCTCCAAATTTCTGTTTCAAAACTTATTTTCAAATTTTCAGGAAAAGGTGGTTTGTTGTAACATTAATGCCATCAAAACATTACAGATATTGTGTATTCTCTTTATTAATTATTTAAACTAATGTCAGTGAATTTCCTGTCTTTGAGACAAAAGACAATTCAATTATGATGATTCCCAAAAATCTAATATTGCCAACATATCAAAAACCTTTTGTAAGCAATTGTTATCAACTTACTTTGTGTTTTATTATCTATTGAAGGCATGGGAAACCGTTTTCAACAGTGGGCTGCACTGCTTGAAAAAGGTTTGAATCACAAAGCAGGCTGCACTACTAAAAAGATTCAAGGTAAATTTTTGTAGTAGGTACTTCAGCTGTTTTCATGACAGAAGACCATATACGTAAGCATAAAAAAATTTTCTATAATTAAAAAAGTGAATTCTTGGTGTAATATTATCACTGATGACAATGTAATTAACATATGTTGCTATGTACTTGGTATGGTGATTTATTTCTAATTTATTCATTTGAAAATTAGCAGTTTATTTCTTCTACAGAGAAAAAAAAATAACCTTATGAACATTTTCAGTTTCAAAAGCAAAATGTTTACACATATGATCTTCCTTAGTGAAAAATCGCCAATGGTTTAAAATAATGAAAACATTTCTTTCACTAAAAAGTTTACAAAATTCAAGAAACATATTTAATCATTGGTTATGTATGAGAAAGTGTTTGTGAACAATCAAGAAGGAAACAAAACAAAATTTTAAGAATGGTCATTTTCCTTATGAAATTACATGTACTATTTACAAAGACCAAACTGGCCACAGTTTGCCCACAACTGAATGGTATTTGCAATCTTGCCATTTCAAAGAAGAGCTTTTGAGTAAAAATTTTTGAAAATGTGTACTTGTGTGTAATGACTCCCCCTTTTTTGCCTTTGATTTTTGTTCAAACTTTCTCATATTATACACAAGAAAATCTTATTATAAAACCCAGATTGTGTGTGTGTGTGTGTGTGTCTGTACGTTTATATATTGGATCAGATTTCCTACATTTTTCAACCGATTTCAACAAAACTTCACAGGACTACGTAAAATTACCTTCCGGTGGTTCTGACAGCGCCCCAAATTAGAAAAACACAATTGTTTTTGCACAAAATCAATTTGAAAACATGATAAAACACGATTCAGTCACCAGAATGAAAGGGGGACAACTCATCTCGAGTTATACTTATTATAAAACTGAGGTTGTGTGTGTGTGTGTGTGTGTGTGTGTGTGTGTGTGTGTGTGTGTGTGTTCATTTATATATGGGAGCGAATTTCCTACATTTTTCAACCGATTTCAACAAAACTTCACTTTTTTTTTGGCAGGTAGTGTTTCTTATTGTCTTGCACACTTTTTTCTTTATTTTTACATTCAGAATGCTTTAAAAATTCAATTTACAAGACAATTGTTTATAATAAAATTCTATTCAATCGGTAGACTCATAACGATTGAAAACAATGTTTTTGTTTGAGTTTGACCAATTCGTAAAAAAAAAAAAAAAAAAAAAAAATTAAGACATGCGTGTCCGTCAACCTTAAACAACAATCTTTGTCAATTTTATTTTTCAGTCTTTATGATAGTTGATACTTGATCTATCTCTTAACTGTTACATCCCCGGGCAACGCTGGGCTCTACTGCTAGTAGAGTATAATTTCTGTACATGAAGTAAATTATCCAGAAGAGGTATGGGAAGACAGGCATACAAAAAAGAATTACACAACATGTCTATAGAATGAAGTTGTTGACATGAGCAATTTTGTACTAGCCATTTGCTGGACCTCATTTCTGTCACACAGACAGTTCTAAAATAGTGAAATTTATTCAAAATATCCAGGGATATTTTATTAGGAAGTGGGGGTCAGGTCATATAGTTCAACAGGTTAAAAAAAGGCCACATCATGAATGATTTAAAATTTGCAGTATAAGCTCTCAAAATCTCACCTAAGTTACTTCAGGCATCAAAGAGCAAATGTCAACAGACAGACAGACAGATATTTCATGGTAGGTCAAATAGGTCATTCTAATGTCTCGTCAGCCTTTCATTTATCTAAGTTCATGGAAAGAGAATATTGACCATTTTATACACTAGCTACCATTAGACACACCAATATGTCACTACTGGTGAATTAGATGTAATTTTTTTTAAATTTCTTATTGGGACTGTGGAGGATTTCAAAAGACATCACAAAAGTCTTGTCATGTATGAAATGTTTGTAAAATTAAATCAATAATTAAAAACACACACACACACACATATTTTTATATATATATATATATATATATATATATATATAAGAAATGCATTTTTATCTATCAATCAGACAGATTTCTTTTTATCACTTTTTTAGTAGATAGTCATGTTGATTAGATGCTCAGTTTATTAAGCAATGTATTTATTTATTTTTTGTCTACTATTTGAGAAAACTTATTAAAGAAAAATATGCTCTCTCCAGCAGGATTTGAACCTACATCCCTCTGGGCAGAGGGAAACTATCATTAAATTGGACATACCCTAACCAAATATGAAATTGAGCAGATATGAAATTTTGAAGAGTTTATGACAAGTAGGATTTCATTTAAAGGCACTGTTCAAACTTTACTTGATCGGCAAGGTTGCTCCATGGCTGAGTCAGTTAAGGCACAGATCTAACAATGATTTCACTATGCCCAGAGTGATGCTGGTTCAAATCCTGCCAGGGAGCGCATATGTTTCTCTAATAAGATTTCTTGAAAATTCAGGCTGATAGACGAAAATAAAGATACTGTTTAATAAATAAATGGAGCATCTATTCAAATATGAGTATCCAAAAAATGTAGGATTTAAAGTGCTAAAATATATATATATATATATATCAATCAAACAAAAAAAATTAACTAAAAGATACCCAATGCAAGAACAATGCTTTTATTCTTAAAAGGTAATCTAGGCCAACTCGAGGCAATAACCTAGAGTGTTAAAATTCCCCCAAAGACGCTAAGAGGGGCACTAAAAACATTATAAAAGGAACTGCTTAGTATGCCAATTGCAGTCATCCAAATAATCTAGGGTAATTTAATATCATTATGTTATCCAAACTTTGTGGGTGGAAAGGTGGGGGCATATTGTAGAGCTGACTTTAAGTGCTGAATGACCTAATGATGAGACAGAACAAAAATGTACATGTTTGATGATTTGACATGAGAATAAAACATTTATTTTTAAACACTGTCTTTTTTTTTTTATTTATATTCAAACTTAATTTCTGCAATTTCTTTGGGAACATTAATCCACATAGTGATAGAAAAATAAAAATTTCGCTATTTCCAAGAGAAAAAAAAAAAAAGTCTGGAACCATTTCGGTTTTGCCATAAAGAAATAAAAACAAAAAAAATTTTTTAAAAAAAGCTGTCCATATGAACTTATGAAGTCTTTAAATTTTGAATGTTTTAAGATATATAAAATTTTATCTTTACATGCATTGTTTGATTGCTTGATATTATTCTTTGCTCTGTTCTTTGTTTTATCGCAAACTTTGTCAATTCTGTTTGTTGGGCAGTTCTGCCATTGATTTACATTTAACCACTGCCAATATACAAACTCTCAAATCCTAAGTTGATTATATATATAGGAAGAAATATAGTTTTAAGGTGTGTTATATTTATGAGATAAAGTGCTCAATATCAGAGATAGAGCATATGCAAATATAAATATAAAAGTCAACATTAAAGTCAACACTCAGGTGACAGGCTGTTTCATGCTAAACACAATCATCAGGCCGCAAATGTTGGATTTTTTTCTTGACTATTTACATATATGGGTCAGTGGTACATTGTGGGTAATTATATATATATATATATATATATATATATATATATATATATTTTGATGTACTAATCTTAATGACTTATTTTCACTTTCTCAGGATGTTCATAAATTTTCTAATACAGAAAATATTTCAAATGGAGAAAGAATTTCACACACAATCATGTTCAGAGCAAGTATACATTTTAGAGATACACTGTAGAAAAACAAATTAGGAATAGGAGGCATGGCAAAAAAACAAAACAGAAGCAACACAGCAGATGCTAATTGCACAATTTGGCTACTTCACAGTCATTACATTATAGTTATGCAACTTCTGAAAACTATATGTCAAGTATCTAGTCCCTGAACCATTTATTATACTTTTCTCAAGTGGGTTTCTAACTCCTGTTATGCCATGCTATGAATCTGAAGCAAAAGACCAATATCAAGTTTGGGGCCAAAACAGGGAGAAAACCTAACAGATACTAGTTATTCTGAAAAAGTATATGGGGGAGCAGACAATGTCCAAGCAACTCTAGAACATTCTTTTTATCCACCAGGTATGGCACCTATGAGGTATTTTAACTTTGTACAAGCTGAAAATCATTTCACCCCATGCAAGGCAATAAAAGCATTAAGACAAGTCATTACTAAGTGTGAAAGAATACAAGAAAATTAACATTATTAAGGAGAATATTCTTCAAATGAGTGAAGGGACATCAAAACATGAATAACCAAATTCTTCTAGAATATTAAAAGTATTTTAAAACATGGAGGAGAAAAATGCAAAAGTATAGATGTACATGCAGTATTGTTGGAAATACCAAGGGTTGACTCTAGCCTTATGAATGAAATTGAGTAAATGGTACTGTTTGGAAACAGTTAATGGTTGTGCGAGCACAAAGTCATAGTGGCAAACGATTTGAGTGTACTAGCCTCATTCAAACTGGTAATCATGCCAGATTATGTGTTATCTCCTAGAAGCTGTAACTAAGGTCTGGACAGCTTGATTGTAATATAAACCATAGGTTGGCTTTTTAAAGTCCTTTCATATTCTTTCTTTTTATCTTTGAAAATTATTTTACTAGAGGAATTTCTAGATAATCTGGACTATTCCTTTGGGACTTGCTTTATTATAATCACAGGATGGTTGGATCTAACTTTCACATATTTTAATTTTGGGTTGGGTTTCATATATGTCGGGAGACTGGCAGTTTGTAGATTTAAATCTACATCCAAAATATTTGACAATTTTCTCATTCATATTGACTTCTATTTCAAAGTCTGTAGAGTTTGAAAAGCGCTTTTCTTATATTGTCATTTGTTTTTCTGTTGTCCGACACTATCATCAGTCCATCATCCCTATACAGGCCATGCTTGTTTATATGTACAATTTTGTTGATTTCATATAAAATATGTAGGCCTATTAGTTCTGAAACCTCAGCACCATCAAGTGAACATATGGTACATGTCTTCTTTGATTTTTTTTAATCCAAGCTTCTCCACTGTGAAATAGAGAAGATTGGATTTAAAAAAAAAAAAAAAGAATGACTTCAATGTACCAAAAGGTTTGCTGATAGTGCTGATGTTTCAGAATTAAATTTTTAAAAAAATTTAACCTTCAGATGAACATGGACATTGTCTTTGAAAATGATGACTACAACAATATTTGACTTGAAATAACAACACCCTAATGATGACATTTTGCTAATGTCGAAAGTACTTGGAATAAAGATGTATCAACATGGTAATTTTCTTTCTTCTTTTAATAATGACACCAAAAAGCTTGTCTGTGAATATGAAAGGCTCCAAATGAAAATAAGCAGACAAAAGTTGTCTAAATTATTCAATGAAACATCTCTCTCTCTCTTTCTCATATATATATATATATTTCAAAATGCTAGTCATATTTTAATATTTAACAAGTTGACTGGGCATTAAGTCATTTTTCTCTACCACCAGTAAAAGCAGTGGTCAGGGCTCAAAGGGATATAAATATAGAGAACTGTAGCAAAATAAGTAAATGATGGGGGTAAAAAAAAAAAAAAAAAATCAAATGCAGTGTTCACCAGCAGATCAACTCCTCTTCTTCCTCCTCACTCACTTCAAGAAATACTACAAGAACTCTTTTTTTATGTCTAAAAGTGAATATCATCTAGGTACCATATTGGATATTAAATATTTTTTATTGTAAATATCTTCTCATAATTTCATCTCTCTCTTATTTAGTGTATATATATATATATATATATATATATTATTTTATTTATGTTTAACGTTGTTATTTTATTTATTGTCGGACCTTGTCCATTTCTTAACATATATATATATATATATATATATATATATATATATATATATATATATATATATATACACACATCTCTAGCAGGCCATGAGTTAAAGACAACAGTGTTATATAACATGCACTAAACTCATTTCTCTGTCAGATGCATTGAGAACATTAAAAAAAGGCAGTTTCCAATCTGACACAGGGAATAAAAAGGTACACTGTGCTCATGACACTAGCTACTAACCACATCAACTCAGATACACCCAGTTTCTTTAGTGGCCAGGTGAATAGTAGGGACAAAACTTGGCTCTGTACAGAACCCTTCTAGGTGTCCATATTGATGGGCACATAGCCCCCAGACTATGTGCATCTTGCTGGATCACTTCTTCCAGTAATCCCTCTGAGTTAATGCCATTACCAACATTGGTCATACTGATCTTGCCCTGGATCTAGATGGTGTCTACATATGTTCCAGGTGGACTGCTTCCCCTTTTTACCATTTGGCTCATGTAACACAGGAGTGACTAACCAAGAAATATTAACCACAACATGTAGCTTCCTAGCTCTCTTATTTTAATCTTCTGGACTACCATTTTTGAGAGGAAGAGTAACCAGCAGCAACACAATATCAAGGATTTGTTGAAGGCTGCAATCGTAAACATGATGGTCAACATGAACAAGGACATCTGATCGAAGCATGCAGCAACTTTGGGGGCTGTATCGAGATCAGCCACAAGACTGAAGCAGTTTTAATGAAAAACAAAAAGCTTATTCAAAATATATAGATTTCTCTTGAAATTCTCTCTGGTTTTATTAAGACAATTTTTGACTGTGTGTGTGTGTGTGTGTGTGCGCGCGCGAGAGAGACTAATGAGTAAGAGGATACTGAAAAGTTTTCAGTTCAATTGAGAAGCTCTTCCAAGAAGCTGATCTTTGGTCAGCTTTTGAAAAGTAAGTTGAGTGGAGAACTTTTCACTATGTACACAATGAGTAGCAGTAAAGTCAGTGGGCAGTAATAATAACAAAAAAAAAAAAAAAAAATCTTGCCTATATATGGCATTCAGAAATAGTCAGCTCTACAACTATAGTTACTGATTTATTTCTTACCTAACTGCCAAAAGTTGCCTCCTCCTTTCATATATTTGTTTAGAAAATCCTACTCATGAGGTAAGTTACATCAACAAGAAATAAATAAAATGTTAAAACTACTTTTATATACTAAAGCAAGTGTAAATCTATTTACTAAGAAAAACATTTTTTTTAAATTATCAACACTATATAATAATTACTGTTGTGTATCTATTTATATCTTTCATGCCACTCTCTATGTAATCAGATAGGACAAAATGTTTATAATTCCTTCAATAATAAGGGATTTCTTTTAAATAAAGAACATAAAATGGCATAATAATAATACTTTCTTTAAATTATTATGCTTGCTGTATTATATATGGAAGAAATTATATTATGGACTCTTTAATGACTGGTGCATATTATATATGGTGCAAAGCATATCATAAGCCCTAGAATGCTTATTTTGTTATATATATATATATATATATATATATATATATATATATATATATATATGTGTGTGTGTGTGTGTGTGTGTACCAGATCATGCAAAATGAATAATACTTTCTTTTAACCCTTTTACCAAATATATTTATCAACATTAATTTTAAATTGAAATTTCCAGCAGTCTCTATAGGATTATGCAGTGTAGATATGAGCTATATTTAATTTGTTGAGAAAAATCTTTTTTAAGCAGTGAATGGTATCTATGATTCATTGATTATTCTTGGCATTATAGAAACAGCTTTCTACTCAATATCTTTTCACGTTAAAAACTTTATGTATTTAATATAATAGCAACAGAATGACAAAAACAATGATGACAAAGCTTGTCTCATGAAGAAGTTGAAGCAAGACAATCACATAGTAGACAAAAGTATCCACATGCCTTACAAGGAAAGTTTGGTCAAATAAGATTGTAATCAATACTAAGTGATTGTCAGAGTAATTGATTATGCAAAACCTTCACAAGAAACAGTGATATGGTAAGTGACTAAACAGTTCATCCATAACTTCTGTTTAAATTTTGAGTTCTGGAATTACTTCTGAAATCTGCAAAGCATGGATTGAGACTTTCTATTTTAGCAATTTGATTTTTTTTTTCTTAAATTTCAAAAGTAAAGACAACCAAAGAAATCTTTATTTTTTTTTAAAATCTTTTTTTAATCGATTCACCCCAAGCAAAGTGATAATTCCACTAAGATGCAAGCGGCTACTGGGAATGATAGAGAATCAAGATACTTTAAAAGAAATCAGAAACCCAATCCTAAACATGAAACAAGGGATAAACCTCTACTCCTGTTCAAAAGACCAGTGGGGAGTGTGAACCAGATGATTACAAGAAATGTAGTAGTAAGGGAATGGATTAATTAAATAGTTCATTCATCCCTATTTTAGTTGTGAATTCTTGATCTCCATTTTATCACATCTCAATACAGTATTACAAAACCTTTGTTTCATTGCATCTGAATATTAAAACTTTCTAACAGTCAATTTTTGACAGTACAATTACACTAGTTAAGAAATAAAATCTTTTCAATATTAATTTTAACTAATATTAAAAATTGGAGGCATAAATAGTTTAATAGCTATTGACACAGAAACTGAATTCAGCATGCAAAGTTTAATTCCTGCTTGATTCTGTTTCATTTACACTTAAGCTCTTGAAGGTATAAATCCATCTTCCTCTAGCTATAGGTTAAATTGCAGAGTAAACTGGACTCTCTTGCCTTGAGGTAGCACTCAGTCTAAAAGAAGGAAAACTCTGAATTTAAAAAAAATAAATAAATAAAACAGCTTGATGAAAGATGTACTCCTTCAGGTTATCTTGCTTCTATGGCTGCAGTATATATGATATTCTTATGAACTTAAAAGGTTATGGAACTCATGACAAATATTACAAATGAGCAATGGTAAGAAATTTAATAAATTTTTACTTTCATTTGTGGTTTCTTGTCAAGCCTAGTCTACAATCCCTATCCCACAGACATGCAGTGGCCTCCATCTGTCTATTCTACAAATATTTTCATGGCAACTGTTCTGACAAGCTACTGTCGCTAGTTCCTGGACTTCATGAATTTAAACGTGCTACCAGGCTGGCATCTTGGCCTCACCCTTTCATTGTTAAAACAGTTAAATGTAACCGTCTCTTCTTAAACAGCTTCTTCTCCCGCACTTCCCATCTGTGGAACTCCCTTCCCTTATTTGCTTCCTCGATGACTATAATCTTCAAATATTCAAGTGTAATGTCAATCAACGTCTGACACCATGAGCTTGTTCCTTGTCCACCTCTATGTTCTTTCCTCAAGCATGCCTCTTTGCTCTTGTTCTCAATCCTCTGTAACCCCTTGCGTGTTAGTGGCTCTCGCGCCTTGCTTGGGGTGAATTGCCTTAAAAAAAAAAAAAAAAATTTCCTGATCACATTATCAGTTAAGAGTCAACAGCACCATGTAGCTCTGTCCACCCACCTCTCTCCACTCCTCCTTTTCAGATTTTAGGGAAGCACTTGAGGTTGCCAAACACTTGAGTGCTAGAACAACTATTCTTTAGACATACAACCATTTAAAAACTGAAGGAACCTTGAGAGAATACTACATCCATTCACCCTGCCATATTTTCAATTCTTCTATTTACCCCTCTTCTCTTTATTCATAGAAAGATCCTTGAAGTGTGTGGTACAACACTAACACCAACAATAAAAATAGAAAAAGGAAGGAAGGAAATATGAAACAAAAAAAAATAAAGTTTATATCTCAATCTGTCATAGTAACACTACCTGCTTCATCAAGGGCCAGGAACAGTTGGGCAGAATCCGGGAGGGGGAAAAGCTGGGGTAGGGGCCTTTAACAACTGGCAAGGGCGGCCTGTTTGTACACAGTTGTCAGACAAGTGATAACTGTTGTTTTAACACACTACAACTAGTAGATATAGTTCATCTGCATTTAAAATTGAATTCCTATGGAGAATGAGGGCAGCAAATATTTGGTATCCCAGACGGTCAGGTGCCAATATATCTAAACTTTTTGCTTTTTTTTTTTTAAGTGAATGGATAACAAATTAGAACATTCCAGACTGAGAGATAAATAGAGGCATCTACTTAACCCACCAGGTGATAATGATAAGCAAAACAATTGACAAGAAAAGGAATATTAGTTTGAATCAGTTCAAGTAGGAATTAATGATGTTCTATTTTCAGTTGAAATTATTCCTGGCTAATGATACCAAGTGGCAGCTATGTAATTATATTATAAAGCCTCTACCACCAAACTTCTAAGCAGAACCACTCACTTAGCAAAATTTAAAAAAAAAAAAAAAAAAAAAAAACTATTAAAAAAAAAAACCTTTCTTTTCTCTTGATATTGCATTTACTGTATATTCCCTTGGCAATTTTTGTTTTAAAAAGCTATTTTTAGAATTTTAATAAAAGCCAAATATATGAAACTGGATATATACATTTTTTCTTCTCAGCTCTAAACCTATTTTATTAAAAATGCATGGCAATGACAAATGAAAGAAATACCTGGAAAATGTATTTTTTCAAAATTTATAATTACAATTACTTATCTGTTTATTGAAATTTTTTTGTTCTCCTATTCAGACATTTTTATAAATTTATGAAAAAAAAAAAAAAAAAGTTTTCAGTTATTTCTTTATCATATGGTAAATAATAAATATTACATTGTAGCTGGTTCACATATTTTCATAAACTTATAAATATTGTAACAGGCTGTGGGTTTACACGTTGTTCAATTAGGAACATATGCATAACTGCTGGTAGAATAAAGTCCACTACAAGAATATGACAGACTCAAGTTGAGTCCAACCAAAGAAATGTAAAGAAAACAAACAGTATATATATATATATATATATATATATATTTGTGTGTGTAAAAGACAATAGAAAAACTGTAATATTAGCCATCACGTTTCATCCAATGTGGACTTTTTCAAGCCAAAAACAAAATGAATTTATTAAAACAAAGTAATTAATAATAACAAAACTGGAAGAATTTATTAATTTATTATAGTATTTACTGGAAGAATTTATTCATTTATTATAGTATTTACATGTATATATGTATAATATTCATTTATTATAAACACAGTGTTTAAGGGAAGAATTTATTAAAACATTATAGTCTTTACACTGTCTAAGGAAACATAATGTTCCCCAAGGAAACACACTGTCTCCCCAAGGAAACACACTGTCTCCCCAAAGGAAACACACTGTCTCCCCAAGGAAACACACTGTCTCCCCAAGGAAACACACTGTGTCCCCAAGGAAACACACTGTCTCCCCAAGGAAACACAGTGTCTCCCCAAGGAAACACAGTGTCTCCCCAAGGAAACACAGTGTCTCCCCAAGGAAACACACTGTCTCCCCAAGGAAACACACTGTCTCCCCAAGGAAACACACTGTCTCCCCAAGGAAACACACTGTCTCCCCAAGGAAACACACTGTCTCCCCAAGGAAACACACTGTCTCCCCAAGGAAACACACTGTCTCCCCAAGGAAACACACTGTCTCCCCAAGGAAACACACTGTCTCCCCAAGGAAACACACTGTCTCCCCAAGGAAACACACTGTCTCCCCAAGGAAACACACTGTCTCCCCAAGGAAACACATAGCGCCTCCCACAAATGGGATGTGCAATAATGAAAAAGAGAACAAGGCAAGAAATCACCCAGTATTTATAGTGTAGGGAGAGGATCCCCGAGTGAATAATTTGGACAATTAAGGAGGAGTTAACTCTGAAAATATAAAGTCACTCATGTAAATAAATAATCGAATAAAATAGTTTAATTCTTTTAATAAATATTACACTATAGTTGGTTCATATACTTTTATAATCTTGTAAATAAAAAATTATTCTTGCAAATAAAGAATCTAATAAATGTTTAATATTTGTGCTGTCAATTCTCAAAAAGAAAATGTATAAATCCATGTTTAAATTTTACTAAAATTCGAAAACTATCTTTTAAAAACAATAGAAATTGCCAATATACAATAATAGTGCCATCAAGTGAAAAGCTTTTATTTTGACACACCATTTTTTTTTCAGTTATTTTTGTTAAATGTTTCCAATCTTTTTTTATGTGTCATATCGCATCAAGACATGGGTGACCATGGCTCTTACCTGTCCCTAAGTTCTTTGTCCCTGCTCTACCATTCATTAATACAAACTTGTTAGATAGATTTCTCAATGTTTCCTTCTGGTTCTCTTAATTTCAATATGTCATGTGAGTAAGAAATTCACCAAACCCCCTTTCCTCATTTTGTGCACCAGAAATCAATTGTTTCTTTCTTTTCAAATATTAAGCATCTTTTTAAAACTTCTTCATGGCTCACATGTTCTCTCCATGGTGTTCTCAACATCCATCTATAGAACCACATCTGTCATTTTGCATCTCTTTTTCATCTGTAAGGTAATTGTTCAACATTCATTGCAATATACAAAGATATGACATAACACTAACAGTTAAGAGTAGTGAACTTCTATTTACTATATTTATATTGCTCAGATTGTTCTCCTCATCTTTGTTGTCATATTCACAACATTTCAGTCATTGTATGCTCCAGACATCCTCTGGTGATTGAAATTTCAAACCAAATCCTTTATTTCATCCACGGACAAAATTTTAATTATCTGAAAAAGGATGTAGACAGATAATGAACTGCTATGCCATATTCTTTGTTTCTAATGAAATTTTCCTCACTCTTAATACTTTTAGTACTTAAAAAAAACAAAAAAAAACACACACACAAAACCACACACACACACACTCATAATAGATGAATAGAGATTCATTGAAGACTTAAAACATTGGAGAACTCTTCAAGAACAACAGGAAATAAACTATATTTGAGCCATTATAAAAACTGAAATCTCAGGGCATATGATTAAACATTAAAATAGTAAAAAAATAAAAAAAAAAAGTTATTTTTTCTTTTACTGCTATATAACTTCAAACATTTCAAAAATTATTGCCAACAGCACTAAATTAGGTAAAAGAAAGATTACTTAAAAATAAGCTAAAACACAATTTACAAATAATCTTTAATACTGGAAATTTATTTTTTAAGTACAAAACAAATTGAGAATTTTTCATATTCCAACTCAAGAAAGCATGCTAAATATTAAATTTCTATTCATAGCAAACTGCAGAATATCAAATATTTACCCATTTTTCAGAAGATAAAACTGTTAAATAAAATATTGTTTTCTAAGTGATTTAATAATATTTTCTAATTGATGATGCAAACAATATTCACTGTAAAAAATAATAGAAATAAAAAGTAATTTCTTTTTCTTACCATATACACCAGTGTTCCTCAACTGGTGTCCCCTAGAACCCTGTTCTGCAAGAGGTCACTAGAAGTTCCGCAAGAAACAGTGATAAATAGGCTAATCCAGTTTCAGGTAATTTTTGTTTCATTTTATATTCATAACTTTACTATACACGTACGGCATATTATTGAAAAATCTTTGGTTATTATGAAAATGTTTTCAACCACTTATATTGTTTAAAATTATAATAATCATAGGGAATGTATTTAGTGATGTCTATATGACATCAGTGTCAAACCACTTTCACTGAATAGTGGACAAGACCAATACGTGACAGAATCGTGTATCATTGAGTTACTCACTAGAGTACAGGACACAAGAACAGTGTCTATATATTATGTTTACCACGTGAATTGCGATAAGCATATAAGAGATATATGTTAATAATGGTATATAATAATTTTTAAACAGGGGTTTTCCCAGATATGAAAACTATTTCAAGGGTTTCACAATGGCAAAATGGTTAAGAAATGCTGACATAAGATAAAAAAATAATTACTTTTTTCTTACCACATAGACAATTGTATATTATAAAAAGATGTCTGATAAACATGGATTTTTTTTTTTTTTTCAGTACAAGCCAAAGTCACTTTTCACATAAACAGGATATTCATGAGGCAATAACAATTACAAATGGGAAATAGCAAACCAGGAGATTTTAAATTCTATGATGGTACTTGAATAATCTTTTGTAACACATCAGGAAAAATACAGAGGGAAAATGATTAACAAAATTCCCAAAATAAATAAGTTCTTGGAAAAAATAATTTTTGTTTCTTCTTTTTATTTTAAACAATTTATTCTGGAAATTATTTTTATCAAAGAAATATTTCTAAAAGAAAATCTCATTTGTTTCTTTTCTTTCAACACACACACACATATATATATATATATATATATAAAATATATATATACTTGCAGGCTTTGCTCACTTCACTATCACTTCGCAAAGTAAGATATTTGAAATCCTTGAAACAAAAATTTAAAATGAATATTTCAGTCATAAATTGGCTTGTTATAGTTAAGGAAGGTTTATTGAAAGCCAAGTAAAATGCAAATTTCAAACACTTTTCTGCACTATATAAAACGATATTCCTAAATAGAACTACTTTTGATATGAAAATCAAAATAATCCTCGAATAAAAGAACAGTCAGGAAGGACAATCAATTAATGAATAAAAACTTTTTTAAAATCAATGAGCACATTAGTTAAACCTGAAGAGTGATATTGCCTAGAAGTAGATAATATATAACACAGATATTGAGCTTTTAGCATGTAAATTACTGTGTGAAACTTACTCTTTTTGAGTAATTTCATCTCTCAGTTGGCTTGAAAAAGTCCACATTGGATGAAACGTGATGGCTAATATTACAGTTTTTCTATTGTCTTTTACACACACACACACATATATATATATATATATATATATATATATATATATATATATTATTTTTGTTTTCTTTACATTTCTTTGGTTGGACTCAACTTGAGTCTGTCATATTTTTGTAGTGGACTTTATTCTACCAGCAGTTATGCATATGTTCCTAATTGAACAACATGTAAACCCACAGCCTGCTACAATATTTATAAGTTTATGAAAATATGTGAACCAGCTGTCTTTGGGCAGAGTGCATTCAGGGGCTTCTCTGTCAAAGGACAGAGGGGCAACTGGGAAGATAACACTGAAGAGGTGCCCAGCCCTGGGGAACAGCTGCCTGAGACTGCGCTCTCCCATTGCACCAGAGAGAGGGATTGATGCTGGCACCAAGGCCAGCACAACCAACGGTTGTGGGGACTGAAGGGAATTTTTGCTCCTGTTCTGAGCATACGCGCTCAGGTCCCCACCTAAAAATAGACCTTGTGTCACATCTCGTCCTAGTGGGGGGGACAGAGTAAATACCACATGTAAATTACTATAAAGTAGTTACAACACATTTATTTATCATCTCTCTCAAAAGACAGAGTCGCAACTGAGAAAAATTATACTGAGAGGTGCCCTCTCATTGCACCAGAGAAAGGGATTGCTGCTCACACCAAGGCCAGTGCAACCAACGGTTAAGGGGGCTCAGGCTCCTCACTAAACTGACTATGTCACAACCTGACCTAGTGGGAGGAGGGGGGGTAAGTTGAGTAAATATCAAATTACTATAAAGTAGAGTGCACACGTTTATTTATCATCTCTCAGTTGTGTCCCTGTCTTCGGGCAGAGTGCAACTCAGTTGTGTCTCCGTCAGAGGACAGAGGCACAGCTGAAGAAAATCTCACTGTGAGGTGGCCAGCAGATGCCCAAGGTTGCAGCCTCTCAATGCACCAGAGAAGAGGGATCAGTGCTTGCACTGAGGCCTTTGCAACCATGGTTGCAGGGACTTGGCAATTTTTGTCCTTAGCCCGAGAGTACACGCTCAGGTTCCCCACATTAAACCTTGTGTCACAAGTAAATACCTACTATAAAGCAGAGCTGGGACCTTTTTAATCTCAGAATTAGCAGAAGAATTGAGCACCAATTTCACATTTATTCATATAGATTCCATAATATAGGTTTTATTTAATTAGCTATTATGTTTCTCTAACTCTTCAAATATTGAATGTATAACTAATTCTAATTTCTATTTTCCCATCTTTACACTATATTATCTTATAAATTGTCCCCTGTTCTGTCATTCATGAAATAAAAATAATTCTTTGTACAGAAAATAAGGATCGACATACATCAAATTGTCTTTAAATTAAGTGGCAGCAGAAGAATTATTGTTGAACTTTTAAAAGGTATGCTTAAACATTAATTCAATACTTAAATGCAGCAATCAATTTTGAGTTCTTCTGTAGTTTATTGATGCCTATCACATCTGCTCCACCCAAGCTATTGTGATGATGGCCAAATCAAGAGCCCTCCACAGGAGATAGTTTATAATAAAACGTGCACTGCAATTTTGGATACAAAAGGAAAATTACTCCCTTTGAACCATGAAAGCAATGATAAAGGCTAGTATAATATATTAATATTTATTTTTAACCTTGCATAATCTGGCAACCCTGAATCCGAGCTCAGCGAAAATCGTTCCCTGTGCCTAACTTTTCTAGGGCTTTTGAATGAGCTATGAATCATCAAAATCGGACCAGTGGGAGTGGAGGAGTTGCTTGGTCACATACACAAACACACATTTTATATATATATATATATATATATATATATATATATATATATAACCCAGAACCTATCTACCTAGGTTTCACCTAATGGATCATCAGGATAACTGCTCTACTTAGTGTATTGAGCACTTTTATGTTTCAACTTAGGTTACTTTGTCAGTGTTTTTTCTTTCTGCTAGACATTTTGGAGCTGGTTGATTATTTTCAAGTGGCACAAATGTCTTCAACCTTTTCTTTTTTTTATTCAATTTTTTTTTCCTTATAATATTTTTTATTTACATATTGTATTATCTGTTTTTCCCCATTGCCTGAGTATAGGTAAAAAAAAAATATATATATATATATATATATGGTGCAGCAGAAATACCTCCCACAAAAGACATTAGCTGGATGAAGACACCATTGCCATGAATGTCTTACCATTATATGGAAGGTATTTCAGGCACACCCTGTATATATTAAAAATATTATTACACTTATGTGCCAAAAGTTATGGGTTAACAGTATGCATAGGTAATGGTAGTTGGCACTACTGTATTTTAAGATCAGGAAAATGCCCAGATCTATATCAATTGTTCTTTCATAGGTTGCACATGGTAAGGTAATGTGAATTATCTGAGTTCAAACAGTACATGACAATGGATGCTAAATGGATGTGGTAATCTATTTCTTAAATTTGGAGGAGTGGGGGGGGCGTTTAACATCATTTGATCTTTGTACTGGAAATCCAATAGAGTTGTTAATTTTTGATTTTTTTTTTTTTTAATCATTTCACCCCAAGCAAGGCAATAAAGCTACTAAGACACAAGGAGATTACTGAACGCAAGAGAATATGAGAAAAAGGAAACATTACTAAGGAGAGGAAACAATAAAAGAACAGCAGTTAAAAAGACAGGAGATAACAAGTGACATTGCATTTAAATTTTTTTTAAAATTAAAGTTGACTGGAAAGCAAGAGGCTGGAAGAAAGTTCTACTAGTGAGAGAGAAGAAACTATTAACATAGAACTTATGGTTACATCTAACCATTTCAACTATAAAATGATGAGACCTAGCTACCAATCTAGTACTGCACTTACATTTGTAAAGTCAAGGTACTAAACTGGAAATTACCATGAAAATATTTATAGGAAAAGCACAGGAAAGCTACATTACAGCAGTGAAAAAGTGACTGAAGCCGAGATGCAAGGTCAATACCAATAACATTTTTCTTTGGATTTTATCAAAAATCTCTAAATACATAGCAGAAGCACCAGACCAGATCTGGCAGCAATATTCAATGCATGGGCAAATGGTAGACTTATAAATGGTAAGATAGATTCTGATGAGAAAAACTGTTTGGCATGACACAACGAATTAAATTTATGAGGAGCAAACTAGTAATTGATTCAATATAATCTTACCACTTCATGTCAGTGGGAAACATTAACCCAAGAAGGTACAGTGAGTCACTATTTTGGAGGTTAGTATCAGCCATGCTGATAGAAAGCAAAAAAGGTTCTCTAAGACAATTAAAACAGAGTACTTTCATTTTGACAGCATTAAAATTAACAAACCATTTCTTGCCCCAGTTAAAAGATTACAGGTCATTTTTGAGATCAGCTGCCAATTTGAATTTATCAAACTGATCAGACTTACCATTAAGACAAGAGTAAATAGTTTTATCATCAGCATAGAACTGATGATATCAAGAAGTTTGTTGTTGAAAGTTACAAACACTGGTTTAAGGATAGAGTCCTGGAAGATACTCACATTAATGCAAAAAGATCTGGAAGAGTGAAGGGAAAATTCCAGAAAAATTGCCCAAGAATTAATTGGCTACTTAAAAATAAAAAGATCAACCAGTAATTATTGGAAAATGCTCTTGTGATAATGATTAATGGAATTAGGCATTTGTTTGCAAGCGAGCATCTAAGAGTTTTCGCAATTGCTGCTCAGTTTCACAACCACTATGAAGTCATTAAGAGAATTATTGAAAGAATTATGTAGAAAAACATTCAAATCTGTCAAGTGAACCATTAAGCAGGAAAACGATTATATTAATATCACAAATGCATTGATTTGTCTATATTGTTGTTGAACTAGAGGAAAATATATTTATATCTCAACTATATTGATTTATCATAATCAGAATTAACACTTAAAAAAAAAACACACAGGTAGAAAGAGAAGTATATTGATAATGTGCAAATTGCAATGAGCCTTTATAGCCGGACATTGACAAACACTTAAGAATAATTCAATCTCAAAGTTTCACTCTCCTCATGATCAAAAATACAAATCTGGGAATTAAGGGCTAAAAGAAAAGAACAAAATAAAAATTAACTCTCAGATGCAAAATAAGTGTTGGTCATAATAATTAGGAGTGATTGGAAGAATCAGAAAATGTAATAAACTGGGAGATGGGGTCATAATAAATGGGGAGGGATAGAGAAAAAAAAATTATAAACAAGGGGTTCATAAAAAATGTACTTGTTGCGAAATGATTAAAAAAAAAAAAAAGTCTTTCAAACTATAAAAAGAGACCTCAAGGAAATAAAACTTAAAATAAATATCCATTAATGTATTTAAATAAAATGTTTTAACAAAATCAAAACTATTTCTATGAAGTTTTGCCAACAGTACAATATAAATATGAAAGTGGCAGAGGCCTAATAAGTCCTAAGGTTGAGGTGACAATCAAGAATACATATATTTCAGTCTTCATTACTTCTTAATAAGAAATGAAGGATTAAATCATGTGTTTATCTAAGTGAATGAAGACTTATTTAACATCTAAATAAATACTAAGAGCTAATAAATGAGAAAACATAACATCTCAAACATGTCATTGTTTTTTTGGAGTGGGGGGATATATTGTTCAGGACCCTATAAAATATAATTCCTAGTTGTGACTATTCATGCATACTGGAGTTAAAGAGTCAAAAATTCTTGGGGAGGAAAAAAAAAAAAAAAAAAGAAAAAAAAAAACACACCCTGACAGATAACTTCAGCAGTCAAGTCTATTAAAAATCTTATATATATATATATATATATATATATATATATATATATATATATATATATACACACACACACACACACACACACACACACAAAAAAAAAAAACATTTTTTTTATTATTATTATTTACAAATGGTCTTTTATGATTCTAAACAATCATCAGAGCTTAATTAACTTGGCCAACTAAATATTCCTGACAACCAAGTTTCCCATATTTATTTCAAACAATGAATTCTAATTGTAACAATAATCAATGCATCGCTTTATTGTTCCTAGTCAAGAAAAAGGAATCAAGACCACAGTGAGTTATAAATGCTTTTGCAAAGACCAAGGAGCCATACAGCATTAATAAAAATCTCATACAAAAAAGTCTAGTGCTTTAACTACTATACAAGAATACTAACCAAATACCAACAATAAAATCACGCTGAAATGACATGTACTCTCATGTCCCCAAAGTGCACTGATTCAACTTTTTTATTCATTCTGTTAATGCACATCAAATGAGGACTGTGTATTGAGCTGAATGCTATTAACATTTTCTCAATCGATATTAGATCATGGCCCACTGATAATGCAAAATTATAATAAACATTTTTAAATGTCCTTTTTATTTTATTTTATTTTTTTTTTTTAGCAAATAGGTAGACAGAAATTACTTACAGAACCTTTTTTTTTGAACAGTTATAAAAGCATTAGTGATGATATTTTTCCAAATCCATCTAAAGATTGCAAATATGCTATCTACCATTAAGAAAAGCAATGTAGTGATTACAAATTGACTATCACTAATATAGTTACCAAGAATTTGGTTTTCATATGGTCTGAACATCACAACCATTTTCGTGATGTTATACTACAAAACATACACAAATTATTTTGCTTTCAATGGAGAGTGTTTTTCTAAAACATAAACAGCATCCAATATTAATAAATCAAGAAACAAGTAGAAAACAGTTGCATCTCTGTGATGAGCTTATGCATGTTATACAACATGGGCTTATGATAAGAGAGAAAAATGGCTCACTTCCTTGATAGTGAATATATATGAAGAGTAAAAAGGCAACTTTGTCAAAGGAAGCAAATACATTTGATTTATACTTCATAAGAGTGTTTTGCAATTGCTTTTTCACTTAATATTAAATTTCTGTTAATATGATAAGAATGAGGGGGTGAAGCATTGGATTAGGTAAGTTTATTTAAGTATAATCCCATGATCAGAAATAGAAAAACAAAAAAAAAATAAAATCACAAACTCAAGTAATCCACATTACCCATGATGTGAGATGAGTAAAGTTTGGCTTAAGATTATATATATATAAGGCCAATAAAAGAAATTCAAGAGATAAACAAAAATGATGATAAAAATAATATTTATTGTTAAAATTATTAGGCCTTTAGACCAAATAGAAATATCATGAGAAAAGATGTTAAAAATCAGAATTTTCTGACAGGCCTGTCTTCTTCCTTAATGAGAAATAAAACAAATGTGAGCTTGGAGGGGTAAGTTGAAGTTTAAAAGGTAGACATAAGCTATATTACTGATAAAATCCTGTAGTTTTGGGCTAGGTGTTTGTGTTGTGGAGGGTTTGTAAAATTTTGTTCCTTAATTAAATATCAATATATCTGTTTGTTCATTATTTAAAATATTTTTTTTGTAATGCAAATAAAGAAAAAAAAAACAAAAGTCTGTTTTAGTATGCAAAACTTCAAAAACCAATAATTCTGTAAAAGTCAAGGATTGATTTGATGCTGAACTGATCTTATAAGCAGAACCCCCCCCCCAATTCTAGATTGATAACAAATCAATTTTTTTTTTAAATTCTGACAAGTGCCATGGCCTAAGGAAGGTCTAAATAATGCTAATCTTTGGGAATTATTTCACAAAAATATTCTCCCTCTTTTTTTTTTTTTTTTTAAATGGACCAATGTACTTTAGTACCAGGGTTTCTGTAGGGAAATGAATAGATTGAGGGATGTTTTTAGATAGGCACCTTATTTCATCTGATAAATGAATGTCAAAGATGCCATATAAATCAATAGATCTGTTGATTGGAATGAGGAAACAAATAGAATGAATAATTATAAGCATGCAGACATCATTCTTTTGAGCTGATAATTGATAGTTGTTAAAAAGTATCAAGTGTTCAGAATAGATTTCAAAGATTCATGTTGAAAAGCAATAATGAAGATGATGCAACATCGAAGAGAGTGTTAACAAATGATGATGAAGACAAATAGCATGTTGCTTCGGATCAGAATGTTATTTCTGCAACTCAATATTTTTAGGTTGGATTTGAAGTCAAAAGGATAGTGAGAAAATCTTTTCTCTATGGTATATGCTTAAATTTAGTAGAATCTTTCATACTTGCACCATATATATATATATATATATATATATATAAAACAATACTCAAACATTGGTACTTTCACATGAATTAAAGTTTCATGTGGGTGTTCTGTTTGTTAGACAACAGTCTCACCAACTTCCAGTAGTTCAAAGTACAAGATACTCAATTCTGTATTTAAATACAGGCCACCATTTAACAGAGTCTACATAAAACTAAGTCACAGAAGAGGAGCAATATTTAAATAGTTATTTTTTTTTTTATATATATTTCTTATATTGGGTCTGCATACATATTTTACATTGAGTATTATTCTTATAGCAATCCAATTTGTTTTCATATATATGTGTGAGAGAGAGAATTCTTTATTTATATATATATATATATATATATATTATTAAAAAGAAGAAAGAGGTGGTGCAAAACGTTTTTGGTTGTAATGTGGATTTATTTAGAAAAAATATTATGCTTTGTTTTACATAATTTTACAACACGTGTTTCTGGTCTCATGACTGTTTTATGCACCTCTCTTCTCTTCTTTTAATATACATACTTTTCTCTCGTTGGAACCACTACAACATATTTCTTATATATATATATATATATATATATATATAAATAATTTTAAAATTTAACAAGGGATTGATATGGACCATTACAATTAAGTAATATATATATATATATATATATATATATATATATATATATATATAAAAAAGGCTTAAACACTAATATTAATATTAGTGTTTAAACCTTTTTATTATATCCTTACTCTGTCCTAGACATTGAGTTCTACCTGGATCCTTCCTCTTGGAAAATTTTTTTCTGAAAATATACATGTATGGGAATTTTTATATATATTTTGCATATGTATGTATATTTTCCACTAATATATATATATATATATATATATATATATATATATATATATATATATATATATATCTCATCTTTATTGTTATCACATTTTAGTCACTGACCTTCTTCTGCCATCTGTTGAGACAGGTAACTTTCAGGGAATTTCAAACTGAATCCTTTACTAAATACACAAAGGTACATTCTTCTCATTTCACTATCCTTGCCTAGAGATATCTCACCTTGTTCCTTTTGAGTACTGCTCAGTTTTTGCTGTCTTTGTTTCTATTAAATCTAAGTCTCTAATACCAGGCTCAGGAATTTAACTCACAATTACTATATCATAAAAATATTACAAAATTCTGAACACAGAATTAAGAGCCTTAAACCTACTCTTCTCCAATATTCCTTGAAGGTTACCCAGATTGAAAAATACTTGAGGAAGGCTAGAACACAACAACCAAAAATGAGAACATTAATGTAACAGCGATGTCAACTCAAACATGTATATCCATGAAAAATAACATTTATAGTCATAAGAAATAATGTTGGATTAAAAAAAGAAAAATCAATTTCTAAGTTATTTTAGTTAGACATGTGGTTATTGATCCTATTGATGGAACCTTCTAGCCTGGCCAGAAACTCTCCATCAGTGATTCCCTAAATACATACATCATAAGTGCCTTGATTGCTTCAATTGCTGAAGGGACCTAAGGGTAGAAGAAACAGACCACATCCTCCAGGATGATCTGTTGGCACGGGCTCTCAGGAGTTCTGGCACTGTCATATCCGTCCACTCTTTGATGTCTGACCAGCTTTCACGTAACCATCCCCACTTACATCTGCTTTCAACAGTGGCTTGTATGATGGTCTTGCAGAGGGTGTTATGCCCATTTGACTTGGCCAAACCATAACATTTTCCATCACTTAATAGTGGTGAGGAGAGATTCCTGTCAGCCCATGCACGAGACTTGACCTTGCTTTATATAGTCATTTCAATATAACTAGGCTATAATATAAACACACTGGGATTAATCAAAATAAGACATAAAAAACTATTATTAGACTTTATTTGAGACGGATTCCATTTAGACATGTTTAGGAAATGAAGACCAATATAATTTCTGAGACATAGAATCAACTAAGTTTTTTTTTAATTTGATTCAACAGTCAGCATCAGAAGTGATAACTTATCATTTACGCAAAGGTTAATTGTAAAAATGTAAGTGTTAAAAATATATGCCAAAGAAATGCTGGGGTGTTAAAATCTCCACCATTTAAAAAAAAAAAAAAAAAAAAAAAAAAAAAAAAAATATATATATATATATATATATATATATATATATATATATATATATATATGTGTGTGTGTGTGTGTGTGCAGAGACTGAATAAATAAATGCAGCGTTATCTTGCTAATACACACAGTAATTTAAATGAAACAAATTTAAAAGCTTTCACTGTCTCACAGTCATCTTTAAGAACTCCTTATGCTGAGTTAAATTATCACTTAAGACTAAGAATGTAACTAATTTTTAAAATTTACCAGTTTTTCACATAATCACTTTTGTAAAAACATTTTGATTCTTAAAAATAACATACTATTCACAGTTTATAGTGGATAAGTCTTCAGCTCTAGAAATTTTAGGATTTCTTTTTTGCTAACTGCTCATCAGAAGTACCCAGCTTTGAATAATAGCAGTGCCCACTAGACACTCTAGCCTTGGTAGGCACCCAGTCTAGGAGAAGGACAACTCTGAATTCCAAACCATGAAGGCAACAAGAAACCAGTCTAACATTAGCAAAAATAATCACAGCCATGCATAATTTAATAGAAAAAGGAAGCTATAGAGAGTCATAATCACTTAAGGAAGAAGAGTTACAGGAAAAAAATAAGCATCACTCTGGTCAAGATAAACATTTATATTCTGTGCCACATTCATTCTGAATATAGGCAATCACAGTTCTCCACAGTTTCCAGGTTGTTTCTTGCTCTCAGCAAAACTTACTTCTTCATAACACCAACTTTATAGTAATTGTTTTGTGGCAGACATAGTTAACCAGAACCAGAGTCAAATGGCAGAAATGGTCAACAGGAACCGCCTTATTCTCGACAAAAGAGAGAGTTCATCTTTGTCTGGCATATAGGACTTCGATTTGAGAGAAGGTGAGTATGCAGTTCTGTCAAAAGAGACCCTTCTCCTTTGTTGTCCCCACAAGAAATTGGTTCATTATCAAATGTGTATAGCATTAGTGTGGTTGGACAGAATCGAGGAGGGACATCCATGTGTGTTAGTGCTCCATTCTGAGGTACCTGTGTATCTATCATCCAGGCGAGTGATTGGTGATTCCATATTATAAGTACACCATCATGGAGATGAGAGAGGTCTTCTGTCTGGGGATATCATACTGTATGTACAGTTGTGATAGGAGACATGAATGACAAACTGGACACAGGGAAGAGAACAGTGATAAATACCAAGAAACCAGTGTAGAGGGAAGAAACACCTAATCTGAAATTATGTCCCAAAATAGAGGTGCTAACTTCTTTTGACCACGTGTTCCTCCATCCATTTACTTAAACTTCTCAACAAGATTTTTCACTACTATCCTCTGATTTACTTGCATTTGATATGCCTTGTGAGTGTTAAATTCTCTAAACCTTTTTTTCATTATGCATTCCCAAAATTTCAGCTGTCTTTTTGGTGTTGGCAACAATTTCAGAGTCATTCCCATTATCCATAAAACTCACTTCTCACATGCACAGTGCATGAAATTCTTAACATTGTTTGGGAGAAGAACCATTTCAAATCTTTTCTTTGTCGATTGTCATATGGGAGATTAGACATTACATGGTATTTAGCACTCTTATTTTTAATGAGATTTTCAGTCTCTTAATAACTTTCTGAGAAGTATCCTTAATTTCTATGCCTCTTCAGATTTACATCACGCTTTTCTTTGTAGGCACCTAAGCACAAAATAATGGTTAGCAAATTTTGTCTGCTTGATCATTACTAATGAGTATTGAGTACAATTCTCACTGGGTTCCCCCATAGAAAATTCAATCTAACCATGGTTGAAAAGTTATAAAATCAAATAGGCTAATCATTGTTTGTTTCCATACTACTCGGATAGTTGAATTTCCACATTTTGATATCCCCAATACAAAACTCATATCTTAGGTTGCCCCTTTTACTGACAACCATGCATTCTTTTTCTTAGAATTAAATGCTAGCGTTTTCTTTTTATTTAGATTACAGGTAGTAGTTTCTTAACCCCATAAGACTAGAAGACAAAATAAGCCTTATAGATACTCTGAAATTCCAAACCTGTTAATCAAATCACATCACTGTCTTGGACGTCATCAAAAAGCTTGTCTTTCATTGACCAAAAATGGAAACAGGAATCACTCTAGTCTATGATCAATTTGGTTGCGAATAATTATTTTCTAAACCACAAAAGAACAGAATACAATGGTCCTGTGAAAGAATTACATTAAGGGATTAAATTGACACTGAAGGAATTTCCAAGTCAGTTCTTTTTTTAAACAAATTTCTCAACAAATTAAACTTCATTGGTCATATCAATCAATCTTGGCATCAGTTTCTCTTGTTAATATAGTGAATAAATAAGTTATCTCCTTCAGTCCTGAAGGAAGAACAACTTATTTATTCACTATATTAACAAGAGAAAATTTATATATATATGTGTGTGTGTGTGTGTGTGTGTGTTTCTTGTTTTATCCCAGAATATAAAATATAAAAGACTTAATCAGTAACAAAAATGTCTTGTATATCTCTCAATATGAAATGGACAAAGTCCGACAATTATTTTAAGACATTTTTATGTTTATACATTCTTTTTTATAGATACAAATATCTAAGTAAAATGCTCTGTTTATAATAAACAGTATTAACAACATTTACCGGTCTGAATGTCAGAGAAATTTTCATAGAAAATATGCGTCCTCCGACAGGAACTGAACCTGTATCCTATACGGAACTATCATATAGCCTGACAGTAAAAGCACATCAGACTATATGACAGTTCCATATAGGATACAGGTCAAACAGGAAACATTAATTATTATAGTTGGTTCAAGTTTTTACTTGCACAGTTTTATGATTGTTTAAATAATCTGTATAAAGAAGACATTTTATTTTTTAGGTGTGACAGTAACCTCTTCCCCAGGATTCATTGTATATTCTAAGATTTTTTTTTATATTGATGTTCACCTTGTACAAAGCTCAAGAGACAATTGTGGTAGAAGGTTAGAGTAAGAAGCACAGTTTATGGGGGATCTATGGGGAAGATAACAGTTGGGAATCATCTTCTTGAGAGTCGGTTCCACAAAGCAGCAGTTCATGCGAAGAAGCTGCTTGAGTACTCCTTAGATCTCACTAATAGAATACAAATGGAATGAAGGTAGCTCACTACAATGTGCTTAGCCATGAAGGTTAAAACTGGTGGAACTAATGTAGCTTATCTGAACATTTTCCATGGAAATAATAATAGAGCAGTGAGAGGCTGGGAAAGGTTTGCTTGTGGGAAAGGAGTTATAAAGATGGAAAATAATTCATCACCCACAAGGATGCCAAGATGCTTTTGAACTCTATTGGGACTGGAATAGTCTTATGCAAATTATGTAATTTATTAACATAATTTATGCAATTTTTTTCACATACTAATTAATTTGTGTCAGTGCTTCTTTGCATGCTACTATTTTATCAGAAAATGCAAGTCGTGGAATGAGGTTGGATGGCTTGTGCAGTGGTTCTGAAAAAAGTTTATTTCTAGAATTCTTGACCCTTTAAATGAATTTCTGACCCCACTTTTATTAAGCCCTCATCCCACTGGTTTATTGCATAGAGGAAAATTCTGACCCCCTGAACTCATAAATAAATACACCCACCTTTGCATTAGGCATCAAAGAGTTAGCATATTGGTAAAGAATCTTTCTTCCAGACCTGCTCTATCCTCCAAACACTAACCAATTATTAGATTTTAAAAGATTAAAATCTAATAATTGGTTAGTGTTTGGAGGATACCACTAATTGATACATATCAAATTATGTAATTTAATGTCTATCAAGGCATACAGAATTTTTGCCAATAAAGGGTCCAATAGTTATCTAGAGCAATAATTATTACATAGAAGTAATCTAATTTCACAATACTTATCAGAAGTTGACTCAGAGTTTCATGATTACTCACTCATCAGTACCCAGAGAAGAATGATTATATTAATTACATAATTGTATATTATTTTATAAATGCTTATTTAGATAAACTATTGTATTTATATACATATTTATATATGAAAGTGATAGTTTTAAGTGTAGAAAATTTTGAAAATTTAGCATATATAAATAAGCATTTATGAAATAATAAAATATAGATTCTGTAATTGATATAATCATTTTGGTCCTTTGTTTTTCTTTTATTTTAACAGTAAGGTTCACCTTGTACAAGGCCTAGGGGCTCACTTGAGATAGAGGGTTACATTAAGAGGCAGTTTATATGGATAAGAAGATAATGGTTAACTCTAGACTTGAACAGTTTAAGATTGCAGTAATTGAAGAAATATCATCTTAGGAGTCTGTTCCACAAAGAAGTTGTTCACGTAAGCTCTTTGAGTGGGACTTACTTCTCAATGATGGAATATGGAAGGAATGTGGGTGGTTTGTTGTAATGTAAGTGGCATGGTGAGTCATAGCCAGTGAAGGTTAGACCTGACAGAACCAAGAAATGTAGTTTGAGCACTTTCCATGAAAGTTAGCAATAGAGCAGTGAGAGGCTCACCCCATCCCACCTGTAAGGGAGAGGTTGGAGGGTGGAAAATAATTTGTCATCCACAAGGAATCAGAGATGCTATGGAAATCTAATGAGACTGCAAAGTGAGGACTAGGCAGCTCCCAACCAAATTTGACAACAGTACTCCATTTTCGACCTGATTAGGCTCTTGTAAAAGGTAGAGGATAGCATGAGGAATCAGATACTTACTGGAACAATATAGGGAGCTAACAATTTTAGGGGCATCCATTCATTGTGACTGGCATAGTTCAGGGTCAAGTTGGTGGTGATGGAATGTAACTAGTTTGGTTTTTGAGGCATTGAATGTAACCAGCCAGTTTTTTTGTTTTTTTTTACCCCACTGGGAATTTAGGGTCTTAACAAGTGAAAAATTAATCTCCAGTAAATATTGTGAACTTGAATTACTTCTAATACGATAAAAAAATTAAAACAGCAAACATCTATCTGACCAATATGAGACCTGCTGAATTTGACAATCTGCAAAATGCATCTACATATATAAAATGCACATCAATTTTACAAGGAAAAAGATTTAATATTGCATCAGGTAATGCTAGACTGACCATGTTTCTTTGGTGAGCAGGAAATAATTGTTACAACTTGACTGCAAAGTATTCATTTTTCTGTCATATTTCTCAGATAATGTACTTTTAAATTGGTTTAGTCACACCTTTACAGGACTATCTTAATGATCGAAAAATTTCCTGAAAGACTGCAAAAAAATTAAACAGTTCTTGGCGGATGGAATTATGAAGTCATCTGAAAGATGGCAGAAGATTTATCAATTATTTGTTTTAAGTTTATTTTTTGTGTTTTGTTTCTATAAAAATAGTCAATATGAAAAGATTATACTAAAACTGAGTTATAAAAGATCATATAAAGATGATAACTAATCAATACAAAACCATGACTGTCTATATTTCTGAGATGAGGTATTGTAATTATTTACATTATTTAAATTGTTCAGACTGTTGTCCTCATCTTTGTTGCCATATTCACAATGTTTCAGCTACTCTATGCCCTGGCCTTCTTCAGGTGATTGGAATTTCAAACTGAACTCTTTATTTCATCCACCAGAGACACATAGCTCAGTGGATAGAAAAGTTGGTTGAATCCAGTGACTTGACCCAAAGAATATTGAGTTCAATACCTGGATATAGATGAGGTGAACAAAAATCTTGGAAAGTTGATTTAAAGGGAAATAACTGATAAGAGGCATGGCAAATGGAACTAGAACAAATTACTCCAGTGGACAAAATAAAAGGTTAAGTTTGAAATTCCAATCATCTGAAAAAGGCCAGAGCAGACAACATTGAAACAAGATGAATATGGCAACAAAGATGAGGCCAACAGTCTAAACAATGTAAATAAAAGTTATGACTGATTATGTTAAGGAGAAGAAAAAAAAATATCACACTTCAGATGTTATTTGGAGAAATGTTGAAAAGTTCTTGGTTCAATTCACTTTCCCAGAATTAATATTTTGATATTTAGCTTTTGAAATCTTGATTTTTAACGAGTGAACTTTTCAGCACCCATCTCTGAATTACTTCCAGACTGTTTACTGCTGCCTTCAATTGGTCTACTTGGGAGCAGTACTTGTTCGAATAAAGCATTTGGTTAACAAGAAAGATTTTGTTATAGGATACTCCCTTCTAATCCCACCATATACACAGCATTGCCTTTTTTGGATGAAGACTGGCATTTAATATAGGTAGTGGAAGTTTTGAATGAGAACTTGGAGAGCCAAGTTTCAATCTGTCAAGTTTGTTATATTCACTTATGCACAAATAACATTGGGAAAGCTATGAATCTATCTCTTCTCCTCCCAGCTATGGGTTGAATAGCAGGACAATCTGGGTTCTTAAGCTTTGGTTAGCAACCAGTCACAGAAAGAAATGGCAACCTACTGCAGAAAAAATCTTCTACCTTGTCAGTCATGTATCAAAAGATACATGATCACTTGCGCGTGTATTACATGTGGCACTTAACTGAGAGGAATTCATTTCACCCCTAATCACTTACATTCCACATTATCATAAGATATATATTGTTATTAATATCCATCATAATTCATTTTTAAAATGGAACATTTAACCATGGTTGATAATTAAACAAAACCAAAATCTATCTTTTAAACTAGAGATGAAGATTTCAAACTCCAAAGGCCAGATATGTTTGAGAAATCTACATTGAAAAATGATTTGGGGGGGGGGGGCACATGCACAATCCTATTATAGCAGAGATTCAATGTTAAACACTAAGTAACACAAAAGCTATTTTTCAGTGTTTTTTTGTTTTGTTTTTTTGTTTGAATTTCTGGTATGAGGAGTTATTATTAAAACTATTTACATGAGGACTATTGTCCAAATCTTTGTTGTTGTTATCACATTTCAGACAGTGTGTCCCTAGAAATGGGCAGTGAAACAAGAGCAGTTTACTTCCATAAATTAAATAAAGGGAACAATTCAGAACTGTGTAGGTTATCTGAATGGACATATACCTGATGAAGGTTTGATGGTACAAGGTCAGAAATGTTGTGATATCAGCAAAGACAAGAACAACAGTCTACATGTAAATAGTATAGATATAAGTTTTTAGAGGGGTTTTTTGGGGTTTTTTTTTCATTTTCATTACTATATTTGGTATAAAAATATAACACTATGGTTATTTTTCAACCCTTTAAAATGCTGGTTTGGAGATCCTCCAACACAAAACAAATTAAGAAAGAATGGAGAGATTTCAAGAGCTGGTTCTATAGAACTGATCGGCAACCCATTCAGCTAACAAATGGATTTTTGTCCAGCCTGCCAATTTAACAGCTGAACACTAATTATCTAATTAGTATAGCTACAGCTGTTCACTTTAAGGTGAAGCAATCCTTAAAAAAGTTACTTCATATTTTCCTCAGAGTTCTTCATTTGAGTTTGTTGTCTGACAATGAAACAACTGTATTCAATAATAATTAATATTTTTTAATTTTTTTTTTATCATAAACAGTGTCAAATATTAACTACTCTCATTTTCCAAATCCCCAAAATTACAAGAAATATAATGCCAGACATATTTGTGAGCTTTATTCCCGATTTGAAAAATGAATTTTCCTTCCATTTTGCCAACTTCCAGCAATATGAAAATCAATTTAAATTATTTGGTACTCCTTACGGAATGGATATGGAGCAAGTGGCAGAAAAATATCAGTGTGACTTAATCAACTTAAAATGTGACAAATTTTGAAAATCAAAATTTAATTCCAAATCCACTGACAACTTTTCCAAGAAATGTTTTGGCAAGTGGAAAATACGAAAACCTGTTGAATAATGCAAAAATTACGGCATCATTATTTGGAAGTACATATGCTTGTGAAAAACTTCTTTTAGAAAGTGAACTGTACTGAAAGTAGTTTAAGAACAAGGTTTGGTGATGACCACCTGGATGATCTTTTGCTCCTGTCATCAACAAATATTTCACCTGATGTAGAAAGGTTATTGAACAAGTGTCTCATTAAATGACTTGCCATTTCTAACTGTATTTTGTTTGTAGTAAGGAATTTGCAATTTTTATTGATTGTCTTAGTTGTTGTCCTGTTATTCCTGCAGTTAAATAAGGAAGTTTGTTTAAATAATATAAAATTAACTTTGTTTTTCTTTAAGCCTCCAGACCAAACAGCCTTCTGGATGGAACGGTCTCAGTTTGAGACAATTTATTATAGTACATTTGATATAATGGCCCTCTGTTGAGACACTTGCATAGCTGTCTAGTCCACTTTCCCCAAAAAGTTGGCAACTCTTGTTCTATAGAAATGTTAAAATATCAACAACAAAAACATATCATTTGCAGAATATGAGTCACAAGTCATCTCAAGTTGAAATTAGTCAAAAAAAAACATAAATTATCTTAATATAAATAAAATGTTTTTTTAATGTTATTCATAAACTATATTCTATTTTTTTTTTTATTCATTCTTAAATGTACAATTTCTGTCTGAATTTCTGAGATGAGAAGTTATCATTATTTACACTATTTACATTTGGACTATTGTCCTCATCTTTGTTATCACAACGTTTTTGCTGCTGAGCCCTCCAGCCTTCCACAGATGTATATCAATCTGGGTAACCTACAGAGAATTCCAAACTGAACCCTTTATTTATTCTACAGGGATAGACTGTTCTTGTTCCACTACCCATGTTTTGGGATAGCTTGTCTAGTCCTTATTTTTAATACTGTTTAGTTATTGCTTGCTCTGTTTCCATAGAGTCAAAGTACATACTGCCCAGTCCAGGTATTGAATTCACAATTATTATGCTATCAAATTTACAAACCAATGTACAAATTATTACATTTGCCAATGGTGATTTATTTCATTAATTATTGATTGGTTGACTGTTTTCTTTAAGGTTTATCAACCCATTGTTGGTTATTTAACGCTGAAACATATTTGGGAATGTAAGAATAATTTCTTCTTTTTTTGCCAGTGATTATTAAAATTTGGGATAGATAATAATTTTTCCAGATATAACTTGGACTGTTTAACCCATAGCAGGTAGTAAGAGAGATGGGTCCATACCTTTCCAAAGTATTAGCACTTAAGTGAATGTAATGTTATTTCATATAAGAACTATACTTAAAGTAGGAACTTTCTGAGGTGCTATATCAAAGTAGGAATTTTCCGAGGTGCTATAACAATAAGGATGAAAGGCAATCAAAGTCTGAGTTAGCAGATCCTGACAAAGAAAGGCTCAAATTAATAAAGAAAAAAAATGAATAAATAAATAAAACAAAATTTTGTTCATTGACTACTAAAATGTTTTGGTCTAATTCATTTTTTATTGGCTAAGTAATATTGGCAAGGAGAGAATTTTGTCCCCCACTGTCATCAATGTATGGTAAAATATTGCAGATTTTCTACTGGTCCAATTCTACATTATATTTTTTTTTTTTTTTACAGGACTTCTTTCTAGCAAAAAAAAAAAAAAAAAAAAAAAAAAAAAAAAAAAAAAACATACATGAGAAAACGTTAACGTCTGATTTTACAATTTTACATCATATTTTTCAGGAGATATCTTAGAACCTGAGGAGGTTCCTACCTGTGTGTGTGTGTGTGTGTGTGTGTGTGTGTGTGTGTGTGTATATATATATATATATATATATATATATATATATATATATATATAAATATACACAATATATATATATAAAATAATATACTGTAATGGGAGGCTGAAAACAACGGCACCTAAAAAGTATAAACACTAAAAAAGTGCTAAATCCCAAAATCCAAAATAGAAAATGCAGAGCAAAAACATTTAGTGTTTTTTATATATATATATATATGGATGAGTTTAGACCATGGCAAAATGCTGCAGTGCCCATATTTAATGCAGAGGTGCCCTTAAAAAACAAGCCCCTTTAAGCAATTTTTGTCTTCAACTTAAAAAAAAAAAAATTATTATTTTTTTTTTATTAAGAATGAAAAATGTTATGTTTTTTTCTTAATATGGTGGTCGAGCTGTGGAGACTTTCCAAGAAAAAATTTGACTAGAGCCCTATGCAGATATATTTTCAAAGAAAAGAGGTTGAGGAAGGGAATTTCAACAAATGTTACAATACCCGAGAGGGTGGGGGGTTAGAAATGAACATCATACACACACATTACATAGTAATAATACATTTCATTTTAAAACAGCAATAATTAAATAGACTGGTCCCCTCCAAAATTAAAGAAAACTACATGTATATCAAAAAATCAGGGATCAGTTTAACGTTGTATTTATATTATAAATAGGTGTATATTTTCAAAACTGCAAGTCATTTTTTATTAAACCTAAAGTAAAAAATTATTCTTTTTTACCCACTAGTGTTCGGTGGGTGTTTGTTACTGTTCTGCCTATAAAATTTTTCTAATCAAGGATAATTAATTCATTTTTACAAATATCTTTATGGTTTTATTTTATCTAACAAATACACTTAAGATTATAAATTAAAATACATTTTAATTTCAGTTTTAAAAGCTGTATCTAAAAAAGAACAGGTGATATTCACAGATTTGGAAATCTACATATTCTAAAAAATGAAATTAAAAGCTTTTAATTATTTTTAATATTCAATTTTAGGTGTATTTGTTAAGTAAAAACATAAATTTATTTAGGGGGGAAAAATAACTCATTGATTTTCCTTGTTTAGAAGAAATTTATTTGCAAAACCCCAATAATAGTTGACTAGGGTACCAGAAAAGAATTGCTGTATATTTTTTTTTTTTTTTTTGCTTACTTTATAATTTTTGAAGGAATTTACTTCCTCGGGCCAGGAAAAAAAATGAACATCTTCCTGGTTGTAGTTTAAGGTGTCTTCTAATTGATTGTACAATTTCAAGAATATTGATAAAGATTGGTCACATTGATTTTGCGAAACAAAGTAATGTGTAAAATTTAGTCTCTGTAAAGAAAAAAAATAAAAAAAAAAAATCATATTCCGCATTTTTGGCTGTTCAAAACAAAATACTGTTTTAACTCACTGTAAAAAAAATAACTCAATGAATAAAGGCATATACAAATTACATATTCAGAAATATTTTATTTTCTTTCCAGCCATATGAATATTTTTAACTAAGATTGGACCAGAAATACATGAGAATTTGTGAGATGAACAGACTAAGTTTCAAATTTATCAATCTCAAACGAAATCAGATATCGACTGGAAATGCTATCATTACACAAGAAAATGAATGACCTCCTTAGAAAGTAGAAATAATAATTTAAAAACCCGAAAAGCCGAATTGAAAACCGCGGTATCAAAGGGAAAAAAATTGGAAAGAGATACCAAAACATAAATTGCCAAACCGACCAACTCTACTGCAAATGTCCTAATCTGAGGAAAAAACAGAAATCAATTACACCTTGTCACTCCAGTGGGTCTAAAACTGACCATATGATGAAAGAAATGAAATTAACGCAGTTATTTTAATTTGTACAAGGGTGTAGGTACTGACTAGGCTTAATGTTACTTATCTTTAGTGATCATATGGGAACTAATGTTACATGATATGGCCGTAAGCCTCAAATTTGCTTCAGTGTTATGAGACCTTTACCTAAAATATTTGATCACATGTTTATATTCCAATACAACATATATGATAATAGATGCATTAAATGGAAATGTATAATTATATAAATTCACAATCTGACACTATTCAAAACTTAAAATATAATAACCTTAAATTTCCTGATTTCTTACATCAACTATTTTCATTATTAATTTTATTTTCTTTAATTAACAGTATTTGAGAGGATTTGTCCACAAACATTCTGATTAAAAACAGTGATAAGATAAAAAAAAAAAATTAGCTAGTAAAGAATAAAAGAACTTAATCATAATACCTTCTCCAGAAGAGACAAGCTTAAAGGCCTTAAATAAAAAAACCTCACATTGATTAGCAATAAATAAACATGTATCTCAAATCAGACCTTACAGAATAAAGAGTGCAATGACTCAACTTACAAAAGTGGGAAGGCCAGTTGATCAGCATTTCTTTCTTTATTTACTTGTCATTTGTGAACATAAACATAGCATGTCATGTAAACTGAAGACAAGCAGAAGAGATGTTGATCGAAACCATGTAAATTCAAACCTTCAGAATGAGTACAAGATCCTGTATGAATAAGTTTCAGATAAACAGAAATCCAATAATACTGGAATAGCTGGAGGTTCCTTGAATTGATGTAACATATTTAGACAGAGATTGATGCTAACAAAATTGATTTTCCCTTAGTAACTATTGTGTTGTTGTCAATGATGACTTGAAGAGAAGAAATATTGATAATAAACAACAGATTTTTCATAAGCTGTAAACAAACCTAGGAAAAAAAAAAATACTAATTTAAACCATAGGAAAAAAATTTCCTAAATGTGAATTATTCCTTCTTATCCTGACATTTATTTGAAGTAAAATATATGACAAACAAGATTGTTTTTTTATTTACATTATTCAGACTGTTGGCCTCATCCTCATTTCCATATTCACGTTTCGACCATTGTACGCTCTGGCCATCTTCAGGTGATTGGAATTTTGAGCAGAACCAACCCTTTATTCTGTCCACTGGGGTAGATTGTTCTAGTTCCAAATACCATGCCTCTTACGATCTAACCAAATAAAAGGTTCGGTTTGAAATTCCAATAACCTGATGAAGGCCAGAGTGTACAACAACCAAAACATTATGAATATGGCAATGAAGATGAGGATAACAGTCTGAATAATGTAAATAATCATAATACCTCATCTCAGATATATAGGCAGATATTGAAGGTTGTTTTTGTTTAATATAAAGATATCTAGGTCAAGACATAAGTCTTTTTCACTTCAAATTTTGCTCAAACAATTGAACTATGTTCTTACCCCAGTGTTTTAGCTGATTTATTCTTCTGCCTTCATCAGGCAAGCAATTTACAAAAAATAAATGAATAAAAGAAGAAAATCTTTAGAAATAAAATAAAGTGTCTATTTATCTACTAATTACTGGATGGATTTCAACAACTTGGCTTCTTTTTTTTTTTTTTTTGCTTTCTTTTTTTTTTTTAATCATTTCATCCCCAGGCAAGGAAATAAAGCTACTAAGATGCAAGGGGTTAGTGTGAAAGAATGAGGAAAAAAAAAAAAAAAAAAAAGAGAGAACAATAAAAGAACAGAAATTAAGAAGACATAAGATAACGTGTGACATTGCATTCAAATTTTGAAGATCAAAGCTGACTGGGAAGCTACAAGCCAGAAGAGAGTTCCACAAGTGTAAAGTGCAAGAGAAGAATGTACGGTTACATTTAGATATTTCAACTATTAAATGATGAGACCTTACTGCAATCTAATACTGTGCTTAAATTCATAAAGTCTAATTACCAGAGAGGAAAACTCATTAGAAGATTTACCATGAAAGTATTTATAGAAATGGTGCAAGCAAGCTATGTTATAGCAGTGGGAAAGTGATTGAAGGCGAGATACCAGGTCAGGGTCGATAACATTGCAGATTCTTCTTTAGATTTTGTCAAGAATCTCCCAATACATAGAAGAAGCACTAGGCCAATTAATGGACAAATGTAGACTTCTAAATATCTAACATACATTGTAGCAAGAAAAAATATTTTAATAATAAAAATAAATCCAATTTAATAGTCACCATAAATAAAATAAAGTGTTTGTGTGTTTGACTTTCTTTTTTTTTTAAGTTAAATTTAGTTCCTGAGAAAAGCCAAGCACCTCTGCAAAAAAGTGAGGTGAGAAAAAGAAAGAAAAAATTTATTTTTTTCAGAAAACGGTCATATAAAAAGTAGGTACTCCACAGAAAATGTGATACCTAAAGTTTAAAATTAATTTTTAAAAACGAAAAATCTTTCTTGAAGCTTTCATTTTAATTTTAATTTCAGGCTTAATTTTAATATAATATATAATTTATATATAATACTTTGCTGTATTTCAAAAACTAATTTAAATTGATTGAAAGGATTTTTGGGGGTTTTTTACATTTTTTTTTTTTTTAGCCATCTTTCATTGCAATGACTGTTGATATGATGTCATCTTCAGTGACTTAAAATCGTTTCCATTAAATGTGAGAATGCTGGAATTAAAAAAATAGTTGCAGAAACTTTATTAAAACATCTTCCAAAAATAAAATATAATTTTCTGAAACTTTGAGAAATATTAGCTAATTAAAGTATAATCAATCTAATTTGAAACAAATATTATTTACTTTAAGTTTAAAATATCACAGAAATGCATTTTCTTTAACCCAACAGTAGGTGTTTTATTTAAGGTGTTGACAGCATGATGACAGATCTAATTTTATTCTTTGGTCAGGGGCTTTATATGTAAAACATAATTGAAGAAAATGACATGAGCACTTTTTTTAATATAATTTTTAAATACTCAGTAATCTTAAAACTTTAGGAAACTATTCTCTGTAATCTAATGTTTTACTGGATTTTAGAAATTCTGGCTTTAAATTTACTGTAGTTATCACTCTTATTTTCTGATAATGTTCTGTATGGGTGCCCATATCTACAAAAATTGGCACTTTTATACACATACAAAAAAAAACTCAAAATTCTTTTAAAAATATTGGTATATTTATATTAAGCTTTTCCATTTATGATTAGTAAATACTTTTTACTTAATAATATCATCTAAAAGGATAAAATTAATACAGAATTTTAAAAGATTTTTAACCTTTATAAATCATTCTATTTAAAAATTTTTAAAAGAATGAAAATTTTTAAAAATTTCATTATTCAACAAAAAAAAATTTGTTTCTTAAGACAATAGTGTTTTTAATATATCTTATTTATAAAAGCAATTAAAAGGTTTTCTAATTAAATGTCATACATTTATTGCATTTTTTTTATTTTACAATTCAGATCAGATTTTCAGTAAATGGTATTTCCATTTTACAAAAACAAATTGATGATTTAAATTCTGCAAGGATTCCTACTTTTAACTAATATAAATATGAAAAGGGTGGAATTTTAATTTCTCAAAATTATATTTTTACCAAGATGTTCTTAAAAAAACGAAAAAAAGAAATTTAAATAATTTTGTTCATTTGTGAATAAAAAATCCAACCATTATTTCATTTTTGCAAGAACTTCCAAAACAATTTGTTTTTTACTGCAAAAAAAAAAAAAAAAAAAAAGATGCTAAATTTCCCATACTAATCTTTTGTCCACACACTAATACAAGAAAAACAAGACTTTTAACCAAAATTTCAAACATGCTAGAAAGGATTAAAAAATGTAATAAAATAATCAAAAAAATACTTTGCTCTTTCCTCTTAATAATAACAAATATTTTGAAGATAAAACTTGGTTTTTATCTATTTTGCGGCTTTTTTCATCATGGTATGGTCTTTTTAGCAAATTTTTGGAAGTACCTACATAAAAAGGGTCATTATTATACCAATTGAATTTGCTTTTATCATTCTTTAATAGACTTAGACAAATATAGAAGTTTTTCAAATATCATTAAGAAAATTACAGATTGCTAAAATCTATATTAATCTTATTTATCGACCTGGCTGCTCCTTTCAATTTCCTCACTCTCCAGTTGTCCTTACTATCAATTAGATTGACTTTATTCCAAAGTGGGTATTATGCACCTTTCTCCTTCCAGATATGGTGAGCCATACTGGCTTTTTTATACACCACTTTGGTTGTAGATATCTATATAAAAATTCAACTGTCCAACAAAATTTTTAATGACTTCTTGAATCCCATCCACTTCTTCATAGAAATCATAAAACAGTGTCAAGCACATTAATGTCAACACATTAATAACACCAACTTTTCTATTGTTACATCTATTATACCTAGATTAAAAAAAAAAAAAAAGGAAAGAGAAAGAAAGAGATTTAAAAAAAAATACTAAATCCAAACATTGCACCATGCCAAGTGCATTAACAAGGCAAAACTGTAGAAGTTGAAATCCTTAATGAGGATATTAGATCTAAGCAATGTCAAATGTCCTACATCTATTGCAAGGAAAGTTGGGTCACTGTGTTGTGCCAGAAAACTTTTCTTGTCAGAATCCATCTTGCACCTCTACAAATCTACCCATCATCCATGCATTGAATACTGCTGCCATATCTGGTCTGGTGCTTCTGCTGTACATCTCAAGATTCTTGACAAAATCCAATGTAATCATTCCTGACCAGGCCTCTTGACTTCAGTCACTTTCTCACCGGCATAACATGGCTTCATTTTGTCTTTTCTATAAATATTTTCTTGGAAACTGCTTTGATGAACTCCTCCCCCACCAGTGCCTTGATTCCCATTCTTCTGTTGTCATTTTCTCAATCCTCCCTACTCTCAGTCTTCTCTTTCACTCCCTGCATACTAGTGGCATTCCCACCTTGCTTGGAGTAAAAAAAAAAAAAAAAAATTTTTTTTTTTTTTTTTTAATTAAAGAAATTTTGTTCAGATTTACTCAGTTTAATCTCTATCATATTGAAAGTACAGAAATTAAACTGTGTTGAACTTTAATACTTAGATAGGTAATCACCAAAGAAAATCACATACCACATGCAACATGTGGCAAACTAAGTAAAGTTTACAAGATAACGTCTCAGTCTTAATGCAATGCTCCTATCATCTTAGATAACTTTTAGGGAAAACTCTTAAGGCAAGTATTCATTTCTTATCTGAATTTTGTTAAGGTGTTTTAATCATTGTATCTAGTTTTCTCCAAGTTATTTACAGTTTCTTTATAGTCCCCCCCCCAGTGTTTCAATCAGTACCCTAGACCGTCTTCAGGTACCTGTAGTGTTTCAAAATGCTGACTAATTCTAATTCTGGAACGTATGCACATCTCTCATCACCAAACACAAGGTCTATCTTATCCTTCCCAATTTTGCATCAGCCACAAATGCTCTTTCTGTAAATGCCTCTATTTTCATTCCTTTCTGTATTTAATCTTCAACAATCTATGAGTTACGTGCAAATTTATCACTTTTCAAATATAGTAGTCTAAAGCTGGTAAGGTCATGAATAATTTTGCAGTTTTGGCACCAGTGTAATCTTTTTAAGCCACCACTATGACTTCTGAATTATACTTGATCTGACCTTTCATACTATCTTATGTTCTTTTAAATCAAAGTTGTTCGCACACAATTCAATGTTTAAAAAGATCTCTGTAAAGCTGCAAGAACAATCCAAGAATATATATATATTTTAATCATGTCATCCCAAGCAAGGCAATAAAGCCACTAGGACACAAGGGATGTTAGAGAATATGAGAAAAACTACTATTAAGAAGAGAACAATAAAAGAACAACAATTAAGACAGAAAATAATGATTGACATTGCATTAAAATTTTTTGAAGACCGGGAGGCAAGAGAGAAGAGAGTTCCACAAGCGAGAAGTGTGATAGAAGAAACTGCTAGCATAGAACTTATGGTCACATCTAACCATTTCCACTGTAAAATGATGAGATCTTGCCACCAATCTAGTACTGAGCTTAAACTTATAAAGTCTAGGTACCATAGTGGAAAATTCATCAAAACAATTACCATGAAAGTATTTATAGAAAAGGCACAAGGAAGCTACATTACGGCAATGGGAAAGGGACTGAAGCCAAGATGCCAGGTAAGAACCAATAACATTGCAGATTCTTTGGATTTTATCAAGAGTCTCTTGATATATAGCAAGAACATAAGGTCAGATGTGGCAGCAACTTTCTAAGCAAGGACAAATGGTACACTTATAAATATGTAAAATAAATTCTGGCAAGAAATATTGTCCAGCATGACAGTCTGGTTAAAAGTTGGTCAACTAAGAAGTTGATTCAGTATACTCTTTCCACTTCATGTCTCATATATATATATATATTACACAGAATAGAAAAATTCAAAATTATATGTGTATATATATATATATACACAAAAAAATTCAAATTATAATGTAAATTCAAAATTATATATATATATATATATATATATATATATATATATATATATACAGAATAGAAAATTCAAAATTATATATATATATATATATATATATACAGAATATAAAAATTCAAAAATATATAAATATATATATATATATATATATTACACAGAATAGAAAATTATAAATATATATATATATATATATATATATATATACAGAATAGAAAAAAAATTCAAAATATATATATATATTATTTTTTCTAAAGAAAGAGGATTTATTTTTTTTAAATTTATTCATCCAACATATTTTGCTACTTAAATGTTATTTTTTGCTCTAAGATTCCTTGAATGTTCAGACCAGTTTAATAAATAAACTCAAACATGAGTATCCATTAAAAAATAATGTTTAAGTAATTATATATATATATATATATATATATATATATATATATATATATATATTATTTTTTATTTTGGTGCACACTAGCTAAGGTGGCAAGCCAATCCTGTTGCAGGCGCCTGCTCAGTCACATACATACAAGTACAGGGTTGGTACAGATGGGGGTTTTGTTGGTTTTTTTGGACTCTTAAAACCCTTTATTTTGCAATCAGCACCATCACTTGATAAGACACCAGAAGTGTTGAAACAAAATTCCAATTTTTGTAGTGATGTCATAACACACACACATACATACATATATATATATATATATATATATATATAGCTAGAAACACTTTAGGAAGTAAAGATATTTTTTTGTTTTGCTTATTTTATCTTTTTTGATGACATTAAGCAGGATATAATTCTCAGAATGTGCCTTTTCTGACTGAAAACACCAGAGAAAAGAATCTTTATTTGCATTGCAAACTTATAAAAAAAAAAAAAAAAAAAAACAAAAAAAAAAAAAAAAAAAAAAAAAAGGTAATGTTGTTCACAATATCAGCGCATCTACTAACTTTCATATTACCATAACCTTCTTATCAATACAAATACAGATGATGTCTAATCTTATAGAAATGAAATGCATCAAACACTAAGATGGCGTCAAAACAAGGCTGTTTGTCCAACTTTATCCCAGTGCTATAACAAGACATTATTTATAAAAAAGAAAAGTAATGGGAAGTCATAACAAAATAGAAAAGCTGACTAATAACAAGTGGACAAATAGCAAACAGGATGAAGAAAATGATTAGTACAAGAAATTTATATTGTATATCATTTAAGTAACAAATAACTGGCAGCCTTTTCTGTTCATATGGGCTACCAGCCATATAATGTCTGATCACTAAAGTTAAGCAACACTGAGCCTGGTCAGCACCTAGATAGGTGACCACTTGGGAATACCAAGTGCTCTAAGCTTAGATGTACAGGTGGTGTAAAGGTTAAATCCAAATTTCTGCTGGTTTTCAGGCTAGGTCAAGCCAGGCTTAGGCCTGCTACTGGTAACATGTAACCCAGTACAAACTGTCTCATGGATAGGTGGTTGGTATCTTGACCAGCTCTTCCACTAGCTTTACTGCTGGTGAGGATGGTGGCACGTCACACCCCACAGGACAAAAAGTAACACCTGTCAAAGGGTAGATGAGATTATTAGAGGAGCTAACAGTCAACTATAGCTATATAGTTAGGATTGGATCTCAAGCCTTGAATAGTAACCTTCCTAGAGATGTTGTCTCAATAAAAATGTCTTGTGTACTTGTACTACCATGAGCTGGATGTCATGAAGACCATCTGGCCTTATAAAACCTTGCCTATGACAGATCCTCAGTCAAGTAAGACCTACCTTGTTATGTGCAAAATTAACACCAGTCTTGACAACTTGAGTGTAGTGTGAGAGCATTACAGTATCCAATGGAGTTGTGCATCTATCTGATAATATAGTCGCTCAATCTACCATAAATTCAATTTTTAAATGATTCATGCTTCTACAAATTGTCAAATGCGGAGTCGATAAGATTAAGCAGCTACTTTTTTAATATGCGTAATTGTCAATATACATTTTTAATTTATTATCTCTGGCCCTCATCAAGTGTCCATTGTTTTGTTGATATGGGATATCTGTTGATTATCGTGTTATTTTATTCCTGTGATGCCAGTTATTGTCAAGCCCTAATGAATATAAAATGTGAATATAAAAACTTCAAAAATACAACACTGTAGTGGATATAAGCATTAGTTAAACAGAGCTTACTATCATCTAGTGGTCATGAGTTCAATCCATGGATCAGGTAGTGTAACATTTTTTTGAAGGAATTAACAAAAACTGAAGTCAGAGGGACAATACAAACAGATATCCAATGTCAGCTAAACAATTGACACACGAAAATGGCTAGAGTTTACTTGGCCAAAATGTGTCTATAATAACATCTATAATTCTAACGAAGGAGTGTGCTGAGAGTAGGCATCCTTTGCCCACCACAAAAAGAATTCACATAGCAACATGCATTGTTTGTAGCTGTAAGCAGAATTGATTTTGGTGTGATTTGAACTTGAGCCTCACATTAACCAATTGAGGTTGGTTTATCAAAGTAGAATGAATGCACAGGATGTTGAGACACACAATTTGCATATTTATATGCAAATTTAATCCAAACACCCAGATTGAATACTTTATGAGACAATAAAAGAATGAACAAGATCGATGCTGGGGCAGCGAGAAAAAAAGGCATTCTTAATGGTGTTTCTAAGGACAGCTAGGGCGGGCAGGAAACTGAGACAAACGACCATGTTTTTTTTCTTTGCAGTGCTTTCTTTTTACTTCAATAATAATAATAATAAAGATGAGGACAATACTTCAAATACCAGATATACTCACGTATAAGCTGATTTTATGTGCAACCCTTGAATTTCTTTGCATGAATTTTAACCCCTCCAGAAAAAAAAATTTACTTGTGCATATGTATAGTTTAACTAGTCACTTAAAATGCATTAATTTTATCATAAAAAACTGATAATAAAAACTCACTATATTTGTGTGTGTATATATATATATATATATATATATATATATATATATATATATATATATATATAGTGAACATAAAAAAGTCAACAGCCTGTTTCATGCTAGATGCAATCATCAGAGCACTCGTGGACTGATGATTGCATCTAACATGAAACAGACTGTCTTCTAAGTGTTGACTTCTATGTTCACTTTTATATTTACACACTCTCTATCTCTGATATTGAGCACTTTATTCCAAAAATATAGCACATCTTAAGACTATATTTCTTCATATATATATATATATATATATATATATATATATATATATATATATATATATATATATATTGAATTTAATTTATTTAATCAATATTAACAAATATTTACTTTATTATTTTAATAATAATATGGCATAATACATCAAATGCAGCATAAAATATTATAATTAGTATTATTATTTCATTAATAATACAAATTAATAAATACTATAATATTTAATAAATAATATAACACACCACAACAACTTCAATATAGAACATATATTAAAAAAAAAAAAAATTCCAATTTCAAAGAAAAATTTACAACCAGAGGAAAAAAAAAAAAAAAAAAAAAGGATAAGAAATAAAAGAAACAAAAAAAAGACAAACAAAAGCAAAAATCTATGAATGTGCACATGTGAAAAAGAGCAAAATTCATGAGCACATGGATTAAATTGACACGGAAAAAGAAATAGAAAAATATATCCATTTAAATACGGCCCCCCCCCCATCTCGAAGATGAGTTGGCACCAAGAAACTTTGGAATCAGAGAGATAACAACTAAAAAGGATTTGATATTTGCAGTTAAGTTTTTAATTTTATATATATATATATATATATATATATATATATATATATATATATATATATATATAAAACATACTTTGTTAAACATATTTACCATTTTGCTATCTTCTGCCATCTTTCAGATAAATTCTTAATTCCATCCTTTCAAAATATCTTTTTACCTGTTCACATGCAATCTTCCAATCAACTAAGTTTTCCCATTAATATATATTTCAATAAATAAACACTGAAGCTAAAGTGCATCATCTGCTGAATACAGCAAAGGAAAACTTCCCAGCCAAGTCACCAAAGAAACATGTAACCTAGCATTGTTCTGTTCTCTTCACTAATTTCAGATATAATATGCTGCGAAAAATTTGTCTAATTTGGGAGAGCAGAATTATTTGAATGAATCATTTGATTGTCTTTAAAAGGTCGATAATAAAGGGATTCCCTTGAATCCCACTGTATCTACATGACATCATCTTTTGATGAAAACAGGTCTAGTATATTTAATAGGGTTTCATTTTCCTTGCATTTTATATGGTTTTAAAGCAGGGTTGGACAAACTACAGTTAGCAGGTCACATGCAGCAAATCTGATGATTTTCTGTAGCCTACAAGAGCATAACAAACACTACCAATATTTTTTTTTTTTTTAAGTCCATTAAAAAACATTTTGGTAGTTTTTTGGTTATATGTTGCACAAAATAGTCATCCATTCTAAACAGAGAAAAAAAAAAAGAAGAAAATCAGAAACCATATATATTTAATATTTATTTTAATTTCATTAACAAAATCAAAAAATAAATTTCTAGTAACAGATTTTAATAAGCAATCTGTCTTGCATACATCAACAAGTAAACTGAATACTGACTATAAAAAATTACTCTGCTATACAAATTTCATTAATAATAATAAATGTGTTAAATATTAAGAACTAGCTTCTCATATATTAACACAGCCTGTTCACAAAATGTATCATACATACAAATAACATGTGCATGTAAGATTAATCATAGTCAATTTGAAACTTGTATTGGTATTGTGATGCAACCCACTAGGCACAAGACCAACAATGGTATGGCCCTCCAGAATAAAAGTTTGTCCACTCCTGTTTTAATGCATCTAGCTTTCAATACCTGTTGTAAATGATTTCAAAAACAAAAGATTTTCATTATACTTAAGTCACAAATCAAACACGGTCAAGTAGGCATTTTTGCATATTTGGAAGCTACACATTAAAGCAACTAACATAAAATTATAATTCAAACAGTCACATCCCATCCAGAGTTAATAATAAAACAAGACTTAATTGAAATGACTGGATATCGAACTGAGAGAATTCGAATTCTAGCTTACTAAAGGCTAGAATTTGTTAATAAAAAAAAAAAAAAAAAAAATCACCAGTACATAACATTCTATGTATTTCATGGGAGCATAGCCAAGTTGTTAGGATAATTGTTTTCTAACAAGAAGTCCTGGGTCCGAATCTGACCAGGATTGATTTGTTAAGAAGGGGATTTCTTCCAAATATCAACCTGGTGAGGTGATCCCAGGGTGTAGCACCTTTGGAGAGTGGTGGAACTGTTTGGAAGCCACTGTTGATTGTGCTAGCATCAAGTCACAAGTCATTGTGATTGAGGTTTTGAACATACAGGCCTTGTTCAAACAGCTGATCACATCAGAATTTGCACTCGCACACAGAAATTATAACTAAGGTCAACTAAGCATAATGGCACCTTAAATTATGTAGGATCTGTAGGTAATGAACACAAATGTGCCTAAGCAGGCGTCTGCAACAGGGATTGGCCAGATGCCCTAGCAGGTAGATGTTCTCAAAAATTAGTAGCCAGCCATTGTTAACTATCTTATGCAAAATGTCTAAGAAAATCTAGTTCTATACATTTTCACTTTCAATTTGTGAATGGCAACTTTCAAATGGAATAGTCACAATTTGAGAATAATAAGTTTCAAAATGGAACACTAACTTTTAATTTGTAAATAGTAAAGTTTGAACCAAATGAAAAGAAAATATAAAAAAATAATTGTATAGAAGAAAATGATTGAATCTTCATTATAAGTAAAGCATATTAATTAAAATATGTCTTCTAGATTTAAGGCTTTCATGATTTTGCTTTGGATGCCTGCAATGAAATTTGAGCACATTGCCAGTGTCACTGTTGCAAGGACAGTATTTATATAAATTTCTAAAGTCTGGAGCCTATGCTCTTTGATGCTCAAGGTTAACCCTTTTCTCATTAAAATTCCTTGGATATTTTCAACCAATTTCCTATTTACTTCAGCTTTGAAAGTTGACCAAACATTCTCAATCAGATTGAGTATGGATCTATAAGGTCCTAACCTAAAAATTTGATCATCGAAAAATTCCTCCTCATCTAAGATGATTTGATTTTTGAGTGGCAAGGATATTGTCAATGACAACAACAACAGATAAACTGTACTTTTCCTTAGCTACACGAAAGGCCTTTTTAACAAAATCACACACCAAATTACTTGTGTATGATCCCTGCCTGACTTAATGTAAATTAGGCCTAAGTTGCCGATACAACCTATTGCATGTTGGTTGGTACCATTCAATGAAGCTGCAATTGTACTGCACGTTGTACCTTTTCAAGATCACCCTTCACTCCTTGAAATATGGATATTGAAATTTGTTTCATCCAGGAAGAGGATTGGCAAGTTCTGGCCTTGAAATCAAGGAATTCCTCCACAAAACCTTTCTCTTTTCTTTATTCTCAAACATATTCGCCGTTTCTGACTCAAATCTGACACTTTTCATAGTGTATAAAAGCATGTTCATGGGGCGATGTAAAGGCTACTTGAACAATGTTAAATTGAATTTATGGTAAATTGCATCAACTAGCTCATTAAGCATTATTGTGAGGTTTTCTTTAATTTTGTTCCACATAAAATCTTTCTGCTTATGTAAAAAGGTATAGGTCATTCAATCTAGAGGAAAATGGTGCACAACGGTAAAAGAGACTTTGACAAAATTGTGTTGCACATGAAGAACTCAAAAAAAAATTTATGTTAATTTCCATGAAAATGTTATCATAAAATGTCATATAACATGTAATGAATGTGACTACATCTTCCCAAGTAGAATAGGCCTCAAATATCATCACAGACACTACACACAGAAGTCAATAACGACATTACATGGCATTTCAACTTGCAAAAGTATAAAAAAAGAATGTACCTCAGTTGACGGGCTAAAACAGTATCTGAATGTTCATCAAAATATTAATGTAATAACTATTGCAAAAGAAGCCCATTACTGCATTGGCAGAATAGAATGTAAGACCTTAGCTGCCCATATTCGAGAATGGATCAAGCCATAGCTGTGCTCAAAATAGAGTTGCAGCCATCACATATGTAGTCCCTGTAAACTCGCAGCCTCAACACACCAGGTTTTACTGTCACAGTTTCAGTCACAAATAAGATTTTATTAAGTGGCATTGCTAGCACCATGCCTAACTGGTTTTGAACTGCAAGTTATACTTATCATAGACTGGTTGCCAACTATGGCTCAGTCTACCCAGCTATTAACCCCTAGTTGGAGAAGAGGAGATGGATTCATACAATTCCAATGTTTGTGTGGAAGCAAATGAAACGGCCTAGTCTGGAATTAGAATTCTGCTTGCCAATTCAACTTTTCATACTAATAACCACTACACTACATGCATATCCACTTGGCTATAGAGATGAAATGGAATAAGTAGACTTCCTCTATTAACCAAGCAGTAGGATAAAAAAAAGCTGCTATATCAAGTATTAGTTATGACAAATGTCAATGATAGAGATATAAACAAGTGGATTCATCTCATGGTTCTTCAGAAAATTATTTCAAATTTTTTTTTCCCCATCCATTAGAATTTCAGGTAAAGTGGGTTAAAAGGTCTGTAATAAGCAGTCATGTCAAAAAATTTTTTTTTTTTTTGGGGGGGTTCTAAAAAAAAGTAAATCATTTCTTTCATTTGTTGTTGATATTCTTTATCAAAATAATTATCTTTTTAAATATGATTAAAAATTTAAAAAACTGTTTTAAAAAAAAATAAAAATAAAAATAACTTCTTACCAATGAAGATTTTTGTATATTGCTTTCTTACCTAAAAAGAGAAAAAACAAATTATTAAAATTTATCATAAAAGTAGTTTACATTTAAATAAAAAAAAAAAAAAAAAATAATAATTCATTCATTTATTGAGAGAAAGAGAATGTCTGGTCTATTTGAAAAGTGTTCCAAAAGTGTATTAACAAATAACTAACAAAAGTAAATTTTGTTTTAAAATCTATCAATGCTTTTTTTTTTTTTAATTGAAGTATTTACATTGAAAAAGAATGCAAAGTTTATAGTTAATTACTTAATTGATTTTGTAACTTTTCATCATCTTATGCACTCTGACAATCAATAAAACTATCCAATGACATGGATGATAAAAAAAACACTTTTAGCAATGTATCATGTGTATATATACTGAAAAATCTAACTCATAAAATGCACTTATTTATACCTAACATTTATACCATTTATTGCATCAGGCAAAAAAATATAAGTGTCTTCAATTATTTTTAATTGCTCTGAAATCATATTAAAATTGTACAAAAATAAAACAAAATATGCTTTAAGTTTTTTTGTTTTTTCTTTTAATCAATTGATTCATTTGTACTTTGCAGGTTATTTAAAGCCAGAAAATATTTTTAGAATCTATGACAATAATGGTTTACTGATACAATTCTTACTAATTAACCCATAGCTACAAGAAGAGAGGTGGATTCATGCTTAATCAGAATTTCATAAAAAAATTATAATGGATACAAAGTGAGGGATCAATTCTATATTACAATCTATGAACTGATCCCTCACTTTGTGGTCACGATAGTTTATATACATTTATATTCCAAAGAATGTAAATAAATCTAAAAGACGTGTGTAGTTAAACAGTATTTCACTGATTGGTTGATTCATTTTTTATGGCTTATCAACCCCTTTGCAAGTTATTTAAAACCAGAAAATATTTTTAGATTCTAGGAATTTTTGGAGATAATGAATTGTGATACAAATCTTACTAATTAACCCATAGCTAGGGAAGAAAAGGTGGATTCATAACTTTCCCAGGGGTAAAATGAATATAACAAACCGAAAGGAACTTGGAACTCCATTCTCCAATTAACAATTCCGAGCCATTATCTATTACCCAACTGGCACATCCAAGCTTACAGCACCTGGTATTCCCAAGTGGTAACCTATCTAGTTAGAGATCAATCTCAATATGTCTTAACTTTGGTGATCTTACAGGAACACCTGGAGTTCTTTTCAAAATGTTTTCTTATTATGAAGATTCTACTGTTTGGTTAATCATAATTTTAAAAAAATACTACAAAAACCAGAATTGATTAGAAACTTCAAAAGCTAACACTCATTTGCAATATGCAATAGCAAAATCTGCAGGAAACATTGTCTCTAACTCTGAGATGAGTCATCAATATTGATGAGGTGCTCAAATTTCTTTTTGGTACATTTGTTATTGTTACTATTTTGGCCAATCCATTTTTTAGACATCATTATCAAGTGGAATCCATGAGAAAAATGGAAACCACTGACTGGGATAAGTCAAGATAATTGAAATAGAGCATGTTGGAGAGTGAGGAAATTGAAGGCAGTAGCATATATCAATCTGCTAACACTGGTTTTCTTTGTTTAGCAAAATTGTATTTGAGACAACATGCCACTATCCTTTGCAATCACTTGGTGTACCTGATGCTGTGAAAATAGAACAATCCAGTAGATACATTAATGCAGTTGCTTTTGGGTTTTTTTCTTCCTCCACCAAATTAACTTTCATTTTTCTCACAGATTACAGCTGAAGACCACTGAAGAATGAGACCATCAAAACATGATGTAAACAGCAAATATCGAAAGAGATTTCTGCAACAATGTTGGATATGCTGGACAAATATGTAAAGATGGGAAGAATCAAAAGAAATTAATTTAGTAACTCCTGATGAACATTACATGGTGCAATAGGTACATTATCGCAATTTTATATTTTTTTTATTCTGTACATGCATGCTGTTTTGTTAACTGCACAGTATAGTCGGGTCAGTTGGACACCGTCTGCGAGAAAAAGAGTACCATGACACAATTTACTTGCCAGAAATTTGGAAACGGCATGCATATTGCTTGGTACTCATACCAGAAAGCTGCAATACAAACATTTCATTGTTTGGATATGAATCTGAAGACATCCAACTATTTCCAAATCCTCTGCACTGAGTCTAATGGTGATTACAAAGGCGTTTAGAGTGATCACTAGTGATGGCAACATTATGCCTAAATTTATCTACCCACAGGACCTAAGACTCAACACAGAGGCCTACATCAAATGACTTGAGGAGATAGTGCTGCTCTGGGTTAAGAGGGTGGGTGCTGGAAGACCTTATATCAGGCAACAAGACTCTGCACCATGCCACACAAGCAGGAGAACCCAGCCATGGCTGTCAGTCAATTTCTGCAACCACATCACTCCTTACATCTGGCCACCTAACTCCCTAGACTGCAATCCCCTTGATTATTATGTGTCAGGTGCAGTTGAACAAAAGCCCAATAAAACTCCTTGTAACACCAAAGATGAACTGAAGGCAAGAATCATGGCAGAATTCAACAATTTAAACAAGGAGACAGTCCAGAAGAGTTGCAGGAGATTCCGAAGTTGTCTAGATGCCATGGTGGAAGCCAATAGTGATTTTATTGAATAAATTTACTCTTTCGTATTTCAAGATATTTTTGTGTAATTTTGGTAAATATGTCTGTTAAAATGAGATCTCAGTGTTATTTTCATTTTTGCACAATTTAGACAACAATTTATTCATTGTACCCTGTAGAAGCTGTTGTTGAAGGCACCAAAACCAATAATAATGAGAAAAAAGAAAGTTAAATGATAAAATTAAAGAACAGCTATAAAATTCAGATTTAAAAGATATATATAATAAAATGAAATAAAAAATATTCTTTAAAAAACAGATTGTCTGAACAATGAAAAGAAGAAAAAAAAGAAAGGAAACTTCTTAACACAAGAAGGATAATCGTCTTTGTTGTACCAAACGTCTTCAATCAAGAAGTAGAAAACATCCAAACAACGGTGCTTTTTTTTTTCTAATTCAGCCCTGGTGGCATGACAAGACATGACTTTGAAAGGAAAAAAAAAATTAAAAGATAAACCGTTGCAAGACTGTAAAGCTAAGAGGCCACATGTGGTCATATAACAAAGAAGCTCAACAAATGAAAAGAATAATGACAGACAATACAAAATAACCAAAACACCTGTGCCAGAAGATAATTAGTGGGGGTATTAGTGAGAGTAGCAACTGAAGATAAAGAGGAAATTTAGGTAAAAAAAAAAAAAAAAATGTGGGCAGGAGTAACTTATATATGTATGTCCAGAAATTATGCAGCCATACTGAATATCTCAAGAATTACTTGCATTACTTTAGCTAACTTAGTAACCAGTCAAAGGAAACCTTACTGTGCATACATGAGCAATCTCTCTCGGGGTTACACAATTGGCAATGAGATGTCAATAAGTGAGTTTGCATACTGTGTGGCTGTTGTATTTAAAAAAAAAAAAAAAAAAAAAATATCACCAAGTGAGTAAATAATCCACATCTTGTACAGTTATTTTTCCTCTTCCAAAGCATCACATTATTCAGGTCTGTCTACTCTCATACAGTCAAGATTTGGCACCCAGTGACTTTTCTCAAAGCTGAAATTACCACTGGAAGGGAACTTTCAATCCATGAATGACTTTTCTCAAAGCTCAAATCACCACAGGAAAAGAGATTTCAGTCTAGGAATGCAATTAAGAAAAATATAACAAAGCAACTTATGTCAATGCCAAAAGGGAAGTTAGCAGAGTGTTTTCAAAAGTGAAAGAGTTGTTGGAATAAACATGTAAGCTCTTAAGAGGACTACTTTGAAGTGGATTAAATTATCATTACACCAGATATTCTAGTTTTTTTTATTTAATATTAAATTGTTGAATGTTTTCTAGGCAGACCCACCCGATTCCCCCATACATAAATATGTACATGGTAAATATATAAGACAATTTGGATAATTATTTCTGAGGATACTGGCAGATCAGAAAAACATGCCAAAAAGGTTTTCTAAATTGCTTTATATATTTAGCAATCCCTCAGATTGTCATCTAAATTTAAATCAAAATTAAATGAAAGAAAGAAAAAAATGAGGTTATTTAATGAAACCAGAAATTTTCCAAGGAGGAAAATTTGAAGTGAGAGAGAATCTGAACATTTCAGTGTTAAAATAATAATAAATGTTTAAAATTTCCAATATTTATAGAGGGATAGTGTTCCATGTCATAAGTATGTGGATGCATTGTATAATAGGTTCTACAGAAGGATACTGAGAATACCATAGACAGAACATATAAAAAAAAAAAAGGAAGTTTTAAAGAAAATGGGAAGGGAAGAGAAAAAAAAAAAAAAAAAAAAAGGACATTTTTGCTTGGAATCAGAAAGAGACAATTGAACTTTATGGGACATATAAGGAAAGAGGGCTTAGAGAATTTGACATTCAGAGTACATATTGAAGGCAGGAGGGGCATAGAGAAACAGCATACCTCACAAGCTTGTGTAAAAGGATGACCGAACATAAACAGGTGGAATAGTAAACGTAAAAACACTACTTAGTGCGAGTAAAGACTTTCATTTAACCTGTCCTACTGCCACAGATTAGAAGTCAAGACAAGATTATGATGCAAGTTGCTCTTGTTATATTTTCATTTTATGTATAACAGTCAGCTGTTCATAGGCTGACTATGAAGGAATGATGCTAGAGCTGTGAAATCTTGCATGCATTAATCTCAACTCTTATTAATAACTGCTCTGTTTACTTGGAAAGAAACAATGCAATGATTAATAAGAAATGAAATTAATGCATACAGGATTTCCCAGTTCAAGCATCACTCCTTCATAGTCAGCTTATAAACTTTTCAACCTACTCTTGTACACTATAGGCCAAATTTTTGCCCAACCACCCCTGGATTTCAAAGAAATAATTTAAGATTGTGTACCTTTTTCTAAACTAATTTACCAGTTCATTTTGGGTCAGAACAACTTATTCTTCCTGTAGGGTTTTATCATATATTCAATAATAACAAAATTAACCCATTACTGAATACTGTTGCCTTGAAATTTCAGTTCTTTTTGCCTAATCTGCCTTGCTGGCTAATGGTAATCTTAGGGCTTAATTTTAGGTAAACCCCTCTCTAAAAAACTGGATACTATGCACTAATGAGTAAATAGTTTCAACATCATAGCTTATAGCTAATTAAAAAAAAGAAGGTTTACTAATTATTCAATCCAGAGGGTAGCCCCAAACTTTTGGCATATTGTGTACATACCTCAATATCTGTGATTTATCTCAGTCAATCAAATATCAAAGTTATAGCTAAATAGAGTCAGAGATAAATAAGCCACTTGGCACATAAAACAAAAGACAACTCCAGAAAAAGTATATATTATTAAACAGACAGACCTCTTATGCTTGGCCAATACTGCAGTATTTTTTTTTTTTTTTTTTTTTTTTTTACAAATTGAAGGTTTGTGGCAATCATGTGTCAAGAAAATCAATCAACACCACTTTGTCAACTGTATTTGCTCAATTCATGTGTCTGTGTTATGCTCAGGTAGCAATAAAGCATTTTTTTAATAAAGACATGAACACTGTTCTTTGTTTTGTACACTTAATACTATTACACATTTTCTTCCCCCATCCTTTTTCAGATGTGACCCTAAACAGAAAGCCTGCCTACCTTGAGGAAGAAACAATTTCTGTGTTTCTTCATGTAGTTTTATCCAATATCAATAAATCTTAATAGTTCTTATTTTGATCAAAGAATAGGAAAAGCATAACTTCCTGCTAATGTGTTGTGCAGGAATCAAAGAACATCAGTCATCCAAAGCAACAATGCCAGAAATTTTCTTTTCACCCCAAGCAAGGTGATAATATCACTAGGATGCAGGAAGTTACAAAGAATGAAAGACAATGAAAAGACTTTAGTGTAAATTGAGGAAAAGGATAATAAAGGAAGAGAATTCAGAAGATGGCGATTGGCATTGCATTTCATTTTTTGAGGATTGTAGGTGGCAAGGAAGCAAGAAATCAGAACCGAGTTACACAGGCAAGATGTGTGAGAAAACAATAAGAAAAGAATTTACATTTACATTGAGCCAGTTCAACAGTAAATCTGTGAGACCTACTTGCCAATCTAGTAACACATTTAAATTCATGTAGTTGAGACACTGAGGAGGAAAACTTGGTAAATTTGCTTTTTAATGCCCAAATGCCCACGTGATAAATATCTCTTAAAATTTTCCCAAATCGTCATAATTCTGTGTAAATATACATGCTGAACTCAAATTAACAATTAAATTATGAAAAACCTACCATTTTGGAGTTATTGACAAGAAAAAATCGTACTAATTCTGGGTAATTCGTCCGCCATTACAGACAATGTTTTTAGTAATTAACTGCAGAGTAGTTCCAGGTATTTTTGTTGGTGTAAGCATAAATTTTGGCCTATTTACTTCTTTTACAGACTTGTAGTGCAGAAAATCACTACTGTAAAGAAATGTTATTTTTTTTTCTTTATTTTTTTAGGTAAGTGTAGTTTTATTTATAACAAAGACAAATTAAATAATACAATAGGACCTTTTTTCCATGTAGAATAGCAATGACAACTTAAAAGAAATTAAATAATACAATAAAGATTTTTTTAAAATTAAAAGCAGACAAATTGAAAAAAAAAAAAAAACATTAAATAATACAATAAAACCTTATTTCGTTTCTAGCATTTTTTTTATTTTGTAATTTTATTTTGTACATAATCATGCTCTTTACAAACTGTTATGTTTATGGGTTAGGTGTTAGGGCTAGGGTTTGGGTTTTCTGTCTAGAAAAGGGGACAAATTTAAAAAAAACATTAAATAATACAATCAACCCTTATTTCATTTCTACTTTACCAAGTTTGCGCATTAATTATGGCTTGTTTTATTTTCAATTTTAAAATATAAAAAATGCTTTATTGTATTATTTAATTTGTTCTATAATGCATAGTGATTTCAAAAAGAGATATAGCTGTAAAAGAAGTAAATAGGTCAAAATTTATGCTTACACCAACGAAAGTACTCTGCACTGAATTAGTGAGCATTATGGCTGTAATGGCAGACGGATGACCGACAAGAAGTCCAATTTTTTCTTGTCGATAACTCCAAAACAGTAGGTTTCTTCATAATTTAATTGTTAATTCAAGTTCAGCATGTACATTTACACAGAATTATGACAATATAGGAAAATTTTAAGAGATATTTAACACGCGGAAATTTGGGCATTAAAAAGCAAATTTACCGAAAACTCATCTGAACAATTGTCATGAAAATATTTGTAGAGATGACAGAGGGAGGTAAGTTATGTCACATCGATGGGAAAGTAACTGAATGTCAGATCATGATCAATTACATTACATACACTTGTTTGAATTTTGTCAAGAATCTCAAGATATATAGTTGGAGCACCAGACCAAACCAAACCAGACATGGTAGCAGAATTCAATGCACAGATGAATTATAAATGTACAAGAAGTAATTCTGACAAGAAGAATTGTCTGACATGACAATGAACCAATTTTCTTAGCAGAAGACCTTGCAAGTAATTCAATATAATCACTCCACTTCATGTCAGTGGAAAATGTGAGTCCAAGAAGACGCAAAGTATTGCTCTCTTCTTCAGTTTGGCATGCATGAGTATTGGACAGGAACAGACTAGAATAATTCAAGAGTTTTTCAACTATTTTCCTGTTCCAGAGTCTCAATGGTAGTTGATATTTTAACATTGTAAATATATTTACACTATTTTTCTCCACTAAACCATTTCTTGGCCCACCCTTGCAGACACAGGTTTTAGAACCTTTGAACTACAATGTAGTGTAAATAACTATTATATGCACTGTAAAACACAAAAACATACATGACTCACTTTATTGCAGCAATCTGGAATCAAACCCACAAGATCCGTGTCATGTTTCTATTTTATATAAAATCTGCAATTATGTTTTATATCTTTTATCTATTTCCCCCCTCCACTACAAACACCTGACTAGCATTCAGTTATTTATCAGAGAATAATACATTACAATGTATGCATCACAATCTCTCATGTTTGTGTGTGTGTAATTAATAAATAAATCATATTGATGAGCTTGTGGCCGAGCAGTTAGAATATTTGCTTTCTGACCACGAGACCCGAATTCAAATCTCACCATGTTCATGAAGTCATCTTCCCAACAAACTGAAGTTATTGATCCTGGGAAGGTAATCCCAGCATGCAGAACATTTGGACAGAGCCTGAAAACCATTACCATGGGTTGACCCAAGCCTTGTGAGCGAAAATTCTAGATGTAAATGTTTTGAAACCAATGGTTCTACAAGAACAAAGTCACATGACATCATGAATGAGGGATTGAGCATACTGGCATTGCTGAAAGTGCTGATCACAACAGATGATGTGCTCTATCTCTCTCTCCCAGAAAGAAACTGTAACTAAGGTTGTCCCAGCATAGTTGCAGCATAAACCGCAGGTGAGCCCTGTGGATGTTGAACATCATGAATGTGACTGAGCAGGTGTCTGCAACAGGGATTGCATATATACACACTACAGTTCAAAAGTTTGAAGCCACCCCTAAAATTAGCATGGGACAAACTTGACAGAAGAGTAAAAAAAAAAAATCAATTAATTAAAAAGAGCTCTTAGAGTCATTGAAAAAAGGATGGAATCAATTAATAGGCTTATACTTTCAGAAACTTTTGCAATGAATGCCAAAAATTTGTGCAGCAGTAATCAAGGCTAAAGAAGCAAGAGCAACATTTATTCTTAATGTTTTTTTTTGTCATAGAATTTCTAATAAAAATCATGTCTTACTTTTTAACCATGTATAATAATTTTCTCTTATTTAAAGTATAAAAGTTTACTTTTTGGGTAAACTTTTGAATTGTACTGTGTGTGTGTGTGTGTGTGTGTGTGTATATATATATATATATATATATATATATATATATATATTTCAAAACCCCACATATTTTGTGTCAATTTTAATGAGCAGCCTCTCGAAATTCTGACTAATTCTTAGATATTTCCTTCTTATCTGAGAAGGATTATTTGTAATTTGGAAAAGTCAATCATTAAAATTAATCAACACAATATCTGTTGTCTTCTATATAATAAACACAAATGTTAGTGTCATAACTTTTTTCAACTTTACTCCTAGAGATTGTAGCCCAACATATTATACCATTTTGAAATCAAGCAGACTATGTGAGCAAATCAAAAACATTCCAGGACAAATCCAAATCTGCAATTCTGAAATTTTAGATTCCCAAGTTTTCATTACTGTGATTGTTTTCCATGATTTTTTGCAACATATTTTTTGTACAATAATTTTTATAACTTGGAAATAAATTTGGGAATAATCAATATTAATTATGAAATGCAGAGAAAGTCACTCATGAAATAAAAATAATTCTTTGAACAGAATGTAAGGACTTACATACATCAAATTGTCTTTAAATTAAGTGGTGACAGAAGAATTATCATTGAACTTTTAAAAGGTAAGCTTAAATATTGATACAATACTTAAATGCAGTAAACAATTTTGAGTTCTTCTGTAGTTTATTGTTGCCTATTGCATCTACTACTCCCTACCTACTGTGTTGAAGGCCCAATTAAGAGTGCTCCACAGGAGCTAGCTTAAATGCTGCCCAATAGGGGGACCTAAACTCACTCCTGCCTTAATGAAGATTTACTGTCTAAATACATAGAATATGTATTTTATTACTTAAATGTTATTTTTAGTGGATACCCATATTTGAGTAGACTTTCCATGTAGTTATCAAACAGTATATTTATTTTAGTTTACTGGCCTAGATATTAGAGAAATTTTATTAAAGAAAAAATGCACCCTCTTGCAGGATTTGAACTTGCAAACCCCTTGTTAAAGCATCTACTCAAATATGGGCATCTACTAAAAATAACAATTAAGTGATAAAATCTGTCAGATTAATAAATAAAATCCATTACTTCTTTAGTAACACAAACAAGTTTTATTAAAAATGACTGACAAGGTACTTCAGTTAAGTTTTTCTTTTTTTTTTTTTTTAATTTAATTTTTCTTGTGTTCTTGTAATTTTCTTCTTTTCTGGGCATAAATGCTTTGTATGTCTGGGTTCTTTCAGAGCATTATCAAGGATTATTTTATTTTTACTTTTAACTGAATGTATGGATCGTTTTATGTATCTAGAGTTATAGGAATGTCTTATTTTCTAAACATGGTCAGCACAGTTAATATTATAGATTGTTGGCTTTTTCTTTTTTTTAGTAATTTAGCACTTTTTTTTTTAGCATGTGGATGAGGATCGATGAATATGTTACAAATAGAGTTTGGTAGGTCTCCATGTGTATTTAAATGAGACCTAACTAAGCTATGGTCATATATATATATATATATATATACCAATTGGTAATTGGCAGGGATAACATTATCCAAAGAGAACTTAATGTAAGTAACAGAGCAATATAATAATAAGTAAAGACAATCCTTAAAAATCCATTTCGGGTATAATTTATTTCATGAATATATTTAAATATCCATCTCTTCAGACCAAGGTTTTTTTTTTACAAATGAAATCAATTTGTCCAGACAAAAGGAAAAGGGAGAGGGAGAGGAAAAAAGAAAAGAAAATTTTTTTATAATAAAAAAGTAAGAAACATAAAAATTTCAATACAAAATTTATAAATAATAACCAAAATGGACTCTTTATAATATAAAATATAAGCTGAACACTAATATATTTACGACATCAGATCCGCAGCATAGTAATAATCAGAATCTTAAATTCTGTGGGAGACTACTAAGACATTTTTACTCTACTAATTAGATTATACTAAGTCCATTTCACTTTAACAGATTAAATACATATAACAAGAAAATTTTGTGGATTTATATCTTTTCAAAATTCAAACAAAATTCTCACTTGATCAATTTGAAAAAAGAACTCTAGCATCACAGCATTGCACACTCCAAAATATATATTCAACTGTCAATAAATAGCATAATTTAAAAAAACATCTTTCAGTCTACACGTATTTCATCTTCGTGTTTGCCCATGTATGGGAAAATTGTGCTCTGAAGATGACAAATTGAAATTGTCAAATGTATTTGGCATGTGTCTTTCATCTGACAATAAATAGAATATAAGGATCTAATTATTCACAAAATTGATAGTAACTTAATGTTTCAATAAGTCCTGTTAGCAAAGTGATTTCACCATTAATCACATTAACATTGCTATTTAATTCTTTGTATAAATTGTTTCTTTATGATATAAAATATAAGCTGCATATATGTGTGTGTGTGTGTGTGTGTAAGTCAATGTATATAATAATTTGCACAAATAGTGAAAAAAAAAAAAAAAAAAAAAAAAAATACGATACTAAAATACTTATAATCTATATAAGAGGAGAGCAAGAGTTTGACTGGAGCAGGTGGAGAGCAGGGAATGAATGCCTGAAGCAATTCTGTCACTATTAAATGAATATTACATGCAATGTTCATGCATCCACAAGCAGAGAAAATTTCAAACATCAACCAACAAAAGGACATATCATAAATAGTTCTCTAATTATATTAACATGGGAAAAAAAAACAGAAAAATATGTATGAGACATTAATATGAGCTAATAATTCAAGTACAGTTTTCTATCAGAGAGAACATTCAGAAAGTAAAATTTCATTGTGTCTAGAAAGGAAGTTATTTAGTTATAACTTAATTTATTTGACACACATATGTCTAAAGCAGAGATTATGCAAAAAGTAATCTAATAAATGAAAATTTTCCCTGTAAATGTATATGTCTAATTCCCATGGGTGACAAATTAAAGTTCCCAGAGTCAAACAGATATTGGCTTTAATTAAAAATAAATATATATAAGTTTTAAACAAGTGCAAAAAGTTTAAGGGACTTAAAACAAGGTTTATGGTTGGTATTTTGATTAGCTTTGCTCATGTGGCAGATTTGCAGAAAACTGTAAAAGTGGAATGAACCTTATTGCATTAAAAACAGACATATTAAAAACAAATTTACACTATTTACATTGTTCGGACTATCATCCTCATCTTTGTTGCCATATTTATCACAACATTTCAGCCATTGTACACACTGGCCTTCTTCAGATGGTTGGAATGTCAAAATGAACCCCTTTATTTCTCTCACTGGGGTAGAATCTCTCCAAGTTCTCCACCGCCTTAACCAGATATTGAACTCACACTCTTTGGGTACTGTCACTGGATCTAATGCCTTTATCTACTGTGCTATGTGTCCTCGAGAACTTGGAGAGAGGAATTAACAGGAGATAACTGATAACTGACATCCATCAGACATGGCATGTGGAAGTAGAAGCATCTAACCCAGGAGGTTTAAAAATCAGTGTTATCCTTCCCCTAGATAAACTGCCTTCCTGAGCTGTCAAGCTCTATCTACTCCAAACAGCTCGTTATGAGGTGTCAGTTTTCCTCCTTAACACATTTCCCCAGCATGGAGCTTGACTAATGTATTTGAGACTGGATTCAATAGTGTCTGTAATATATAAGTTCATTTTTTTTTTTAGTGTCATGATATCATTAGTACAACAGATTTAAAGACCAATGAATGCTTTTACCTGATAAGGCACAGAACCCACAGATCAAGTGAACCTAAAATTTACAAACTGATATTGTTGATTTAATTAAAACTACAATTTCTTCTTTTTTTTTTTTTTTGTCTCGGCTGACACTGTTCTTGATCTTTGATAGAAAAAATAATTTTCTTGGAGTCTGGCCAAATATTTGATATTGTAACCTACTGGTCAAGTAGGTTTTTTCATTTATTTTCATACAAGAAGACCCAAACAAATAAAAATGCCTAAATTGGAGGCCCCAAATTATAAGTAAATGCAGCTAACTTAGGTGCCAGTAGCTATTTGAGACATATCATGCATGCACAAAGGCAAACAGCATTCAGGCCCAAATACCACTCTTTCTGCTAACAGGAGAGCTGTAGGAACTTACATAAGAACAATTTTAGTAGAAAAAGCTTGTGTGTGCTGCGTTTTGTCCTTTAGGACTTCATCAGATTAAGTTTATATTGATGTGACTACATATGTGAACAAACAAAGGAGATGCTGAGAATTAAAAATTTTTTTTTTTCTTTTAATATATTTTGGGTATATAATCTAACAGATTTCATTTAGATTCTTTTTTTTTTGTTTCCATCATTCTTGTTACTAAATATTCCACACAGTGATAACATAAGATCTGCCAAGGTGAAACGTTGTAAGAACCTGGATGCAAATATACATGTATCTCATTTCTTGAACGGTCAAAGGGAGCTCCGAGGGCACCTTGACGCAGAAAATGTGTTTTCAGTATAGGACAAGGCATACGATTATTTAAGATTATTAAGATTATTTAATATATATTTATTGCAGATCCAGATGTATTGATATGCTTATGTAAATTATCACATAAGTTTACCTTTTTATGGTAATTATGCTTTTTTTTTTCTCCTTCATTTTGTTATTACATTTACGCCTGTTTATAAGACAATAACAACATTTTGTACCACAGAAAAAAAATAGTGAAATTAATCCTACTTTACTTGAAATATCATCATACAGGGCAAGGATAGAAATGAAATAATTGGTGGATTATAAATGAAGCACAGCAATCAACCAACCAACTAACCAACACAGACAAAACTTGTCCAATGGTTCTCAGCCAGGGCCCATGTAACATTACTGGGGTCCACACACACACAAAAAAGAAAAAAAAAAAATAGTTCTTTTACTAGTGTACATAAATTTTCTTTAGAATTAAGTTGTTAAATATAAGTTTATTTTCATTAAAGCATATACATTTACTATTTCTATAATTCCTAAACTTAACTATTAGTAAAAAAGAAAAATAAGGGTTTTTTTTTTTATTTTTAATTGAATGGTTATGAGGGTCCACCAAAAATGATTAAGAATAAAAGTGGTTCATGAGTAAAATAGATTGAGAATCACGGGACTAGTCAATCCATAAAGCAACTTACAATGAAACTAATTCAGATATAACTGGATAAGTAAATCTATCAACTTTTGACTATCTACTGCTTCTTTCAATTTACATCTATTTATAAATGTAAATTGTTCAAAATGAAAATATTTCTTGTGGATTTTCAACTAACTTCCCACTAAATTCATAGCAGACATAAAATCTTTCAGAAAAAAAAACAAAAAAGATGTTGCTGTCATTTCTTTCTAAGTTCATGCTTAGAAATAGTTCAAGGTCGACTTACTGAATATAAGCAAACTTTTGATTGAATAATTATTTAAATAATAATAATAAAAAAAATAAAAAAAGCAAATACTAGAATTACTTCAAAATCTGTTGTTCAGTTTGATAGTCAAAGTAAATAATTTTTGGATACACAAGTCTTATGTTTAATTTCAAGTTAAAATAATACAAAAATAAAAAAAATATACATAATTATAGTTTGTTTTATTCATAAGTTATCAAAATGTGTTAATCTGAAAAAGATTTAAAAACAATGCCTTATAGATGTGTGAACTGTTAAGTCAAAATCCAAAGATTAAACAGACAACAGAAATTTAAAGATCAAATTTATTATTCCAAAGTTGTTGCCAACTTTCTGGTGTAAGGGGGTCAAAATGATAAGGAATATTACTGAAGAATAAGAAAAACTGAAAAAACTGACACTTATTAATCTATTGGACAGATGTTTAATTCAGAGTCAGCATAGATTTCAACACAGTGTAGGTTGTCTTTGCTAAGCAGGTAGGGAATCAGAGAACATCACTATGTATAAATACAGTATTTCCTCAATTATCTGAACACCTTGAGACAAAGGTTTAAAAAATATATTTGGATAGTTCAAAATACCAGATAACTGAATAACTAAATTTTCAAAAAAAGTATAAAGAGAAAAGTCATTTTCTGAAAGAAATTTATATTTTCAAATAATAACAATCAATGTTTAATGCCGTAAATTGCTCAATAAAATCTACCATCACAGTGATTGGAACTACAGCATTATCAGTGGAGTCGTTTTCTGTTAGAAGTAACTTTCATTCATTCAACAGATGTTCAATGACTTTGCTATGTGCTGAACAAACAAAAATACATTCCATTGAAACATAGTTCATGTAGGTGACATATATCTGAGAGTTGCGTAAGCCATAATCTCTGGCCTGATCAAATTGTGATAATTCAAATGAATGTTCTTTGTATGAAAGGGAAGAAATTAACAAGAATTAATTGAACAGATCTTATCAGCATTTTTTTTTTCCAAAGGTTGAGTATAGTTTTTCTAAAACACTTATCTGAAATTAGATATTATATTAGAATGGGTTTAATTAGGATAGCTAAAAAAATGTTTGGATGGATTCAATTTTTCTTTTCATTTCACATCTAGGTAATTGAGAAAGTATCATATATGACACTATACTATTCTCAGGTGACTAAGAAAAGCATTGTGTGGTTCAAGTTGTTGCAAGTGAGCAGAGCTGGTCAGTATATCATTTACCATTGCTTTCGTTGCCCACTGACCTTTATTGAAAAGTGATCTTTCTTTTAACTTACTGAGTGTACACCTGAAACTGGCCATAGAATGAATGAGCCAAAATATTGCAGTAACAACAAGAACAATGCCAAGAATGAGTTCAATATTCCAAACACCTCTTGGAATAAAATAGGTGCTTGTAAGAAGTCAACTAACAAAGATTCTTCTCAGAAATCAAGTTGAAGCTTTACTATATTAAAATGGAAGACAGTAATGAAGTGACTATGTCAGGCAAAGAAAGTAGACAGGCATGGGTTTCTTGGAACGCAGACAATGGAAATATTGATAAGGATATGGACAAAGCTATATGGCAATGTGCCAAGAGCCAGAGGTGCTGAAATGGAATAACAATCATTCATCAACTTAACTGCCTTCTTTGTAAGAATATGAATGAATAAAGGAATGAAATTGGTTCATTGAGCAGTGTTTCACAGTTGATAAATATTAGGTATTTTACAAGTACACAAATTATTAGACAGGGGATGCCTAAGGCTACCTAATAAAGATATCCCTTTATTGAACTTAGAAAATCTTTAGCTATAAGTAGTACTACCCAAATGTTCAGGGAATGTGAAGATCATCTATGAACTGAATGTAGTACTAACTTTGGTCACTACTCTTCGTGAGTAGTAGCCATTGTAAAGCAGTGTCAAAAAAATTTTTTTAAATTTAAAAAATTTTTTAAAAAATTAAAAAAAATTAAAAAAAATTAAAAAAGCACACAAAGTCCCAAAAGTATGAGAGCAATATATGTCTTGACCTTATACTTTAAGCTTAATTTTCTCAATATCCTCAATATCTGAGCTTCGGGATTTAACACAAAAAGTATTAAAATATAATTAAATGAAGAAAAAAAAAAAAAACTGCAATGTCCCTTCAATATGCATATGATGATAGCTTTGCAGAGATCCTTTTTTCTTATTTGCAAACTGCTATATTAAAATACTTAGATCTACAAGACACGATGGATTTTAACAGATATACAGGGTGTGATGGATAAATTGTCGTCTTAAAAAAAAAAAAAAAAAAAAAAAAGAAATAACACTGACACCTCATTTTAACAGATATATTTACCAAAATTGCACAAAAATATCTTGAAACACTAATGAGTAATTTTGTTTAATAAAACACCATCAGCTTCAACCATAGCCTACAAATGACTTTAGATTCTCCTGCAACTCTTCTGGATGATCTCCTTGTTTAAGGTGGTGAATGCTGCCATAATCCTTGCCTTCAGTTCATCTTTGGTATTACAAGGAGTTTTGTTGGTCTCTCTCTCAACTGCGCCCAACACATAATAATCAAGGGGGTTGCAATTTGGGGAGTTAGGTGGCTAGATTAAGGGGTAATGTGGTCGCAGAAATTCTACATTAGGATAGCCAAAGATGCCTTCCAAAAGCTGAACAAAATATTAGGAGACAGGAAAATGTCATTAGAAATGGTTAAAAAAAAAAAAAAAAAAAAAAAGAGTAGTGAACTGTTATGAAATATGTGTCCTTATATATAACAATCTCCTCATAGAGAAAGAAAAAGAAACAAAAATGTAGTCTACAGAAGGATGCTGAGAATACCACAGACCAAACATGTGAGCAATGAAGTTTTTGAGAAAATGAAAACAAAAAGAAACTTATACTTAACATCAGAAAGAGATAGTTGAAATTTCTAGAGCACATGAGGAAAGAGGGTTTGGAAAATTTGATGCTGACAGGACATAGTGAAGGCAAAAAGCACAGAGGAAAGTAGTGTATAATCTACTTTATGGTCTTGCATAAATGGTTGGTAGAACAGGGTTTAGGAAAGATAACAAAAAGATAAAATTTACAAAGAGATACAAAGGATAGGAAATTGTGGAGAGTCATGAGCACCAACCTCCTGAAGGGGTATGACACATAGAAGAACCCAACAATTATTTAAATTAAAAACAAATGGTATGATTGCAAGAGTAAAACTAAAAACTTATGAACATAAGGAAGGTGTATATTTTCTTTCTTAAGCTAATGTTTAACTCTGATGAGTATGGATCTCTAACTCTGGGTCCCTGCTGTCTATGACTCTGGTTGGTATACCAGTTGATCAGGTATATGCACTTTCACACAGTGGTTGGTATACCGGCCACTCAGGTTCAAAGTGTTAAGATAAAAATTAAGTACACTTTTCTTTACAGTATTGATTAAGAAAATAAAAATTGATATAACTATCACCTGGAATACATCTAATGAATTTGAAACTGGATTCAATAATGTCTATAATATATAAGTTCCTGTTTTAATGTCGAGACATCATTAGTACAACAGATTTAAAGACCAATGCCTTTACCTGTTAAGGCACAGAACCCAGAGACCAAATGAACCTAAAAATAAAATTTACAAAGTTAACTGATATTCTTGATTTAATTAAAACTACAATTTCATTTTTTGTTTTTGTCTTGGCTGACACTGTTCTTGATCTTTGATAGAAAATTTAATTTTCTTGCAGTGTGGCCAAATATTTGATAGTGTAACTTACTGGTCAAGTAATATTTTTTTTTTTTTTTACAAGACCCAAACAAATAACAATGCCTAAATTGGAGGCCAAAATTGTAAGTAAATTCAGCTAACTTATTCAAGATAATTATCATTATCAGAAGGTCAAGAGAATGAGAACTGCCAAGATGCAATCATACACCAAAGGAAAAAAAAAACTCCAAGTGACCGTTTTAAAAGCCAAGAATGGTTAATCAGATTGACACAAGAAAAGAGTAACTAATACAATTACACAATTTTCTTGTCAATCATATGGTAATTGTAATATTAAGCATTTCCTGATAAGGAAACATTTGGCATTCATTGACTGAACAGTCAGCATTTTTCAAGTCACACTTTTCTTTGCTCTCTGGCAATTAGACCAAGATCAAAGTGTAGTATCTGTCCTCATCTCTAATGGTAATATTAGCTGTTTCTTTATAAGGACCTGTCAGAATTCATTGACTGATCTGCCAGTGCTACATTTGGTTGAAATTTGTAAAAAAATTTCTATTAAATCAATTTTTCATAAAAATCAGTTGCTCATGTTCATTGTTATCACTTTTTCTAGTATGGGAGGAGAGGACTTCCATCCTAACCATATTAATTATGTCATTATTTTCTCTTTGAGTTACATGTACTATCCATTTTAGTTGTTACTGCTGTTGAACATCCTCAAGTGATGCATGATGTTTTATTTGGTATAGTTCTTTGCTTGTGGTTCTGTAGCAACAGCATGAGGTTCAAAGATTGGTCCTTGCTAAGACCTACATGCTTCATTTATTTCAAGCCAATTTTAATACTTGATCTGAGAAAGTGGTTGTATACAGCTGACAGTTTAGATATTTCTGAACGGTTTTGGCACCATGCAGGATATACATATGAAAGTTTTGATCTGACAAAGCTAAATAAGAACATGACTCGAGTTTTCAGGTTAATGTTTCGATTCTGTCATAATTTGCAGTGTGGGGTGAAACTACTCTTAAAGCAGCCTATTCTATGTTCAATTTCCTTATCTCCAATACTAAATTTGTTAGATCAAAAATACACACAAATGTTGCCACCAAATATGAATTTAAAATTGAAAGATCATTAAATAGGATTTGAAAAAGAAAAATGTTAATATACATTTCAGATAAATTATTAATTTTTGAAGGAAAACAAATCTAAGATAGCACTTGGAAGCATTTTGTGATGAAACAAAAGAATTCTGATCGATTCACCACAAGCAAAAGTATTTTCCATCATCACATAATTGAGCAAAAGCTATCCAATAAACATTTAATAACATTCAACAAACTCAGCAAAAAGATTGCAGACAATTATTCAATTTGCAGTTGATAATGAAATAAACAATTTAATGGAAGGTTACAAATTCTGTTTTACTTCTTGTCACAGATAAGTGAGGATAACTGGCCATAAATAAGAGCAAAAATTGGAGAATTACAACTGAAGAACCCAAGAATAAACTCCAGAGCAAAAGAATTTCAGTAATAATGTTATGTTTGGTTATAAAATATACCAAAGAACAATACTAAAAGTATTGTCTATGCTGCACAAGATTAATAAGAAACTGACAACAATTCAATATACTGCATTTCTTAGCAAGATCATACACAAATTATTGACAACTTAAATTATACACAAGCCATTGCCAATTTATGATCAATCTTTTTAGTCTATTTTTAAAACAAAACTGTAAAATTTTAGTTAGTTTTTAATAAAAACAATTCATTCTTAATATGTAGAAAAATAAAAACTAACAGTAAATAGAACAGTCACCTTAAAAATTTATCTATCATTAGTAGAAGTTCTATTCATCTCAAATATTAGGTATGAGCTTAAGCAAGTATGTGTCTAAGAAAAAATGGTTTTCAACTGTGTATTCAGTATCTCATACCAAAAGGTATATTCACCCAGCATCCCCATTACAGCAGGTTATGACACAGCGTCCTTTTTACATGGGGAGACCATACACATACATATAAGCAAAAGGACAAAATTGCTCTTTGTCCAGCCTCTTAGAGATCACTAAAATAGTTCAGTCAAAGTAGTTCTATTGGAAGCAGTATGGAGTAATGGGTAGCTGCTCAGATTGAGGAATCCGAGAGCCAAGTTTGAAATCCAGATCAAATGTGCTAATACCCTTGGGAAAAGTACGAATCACTCTTCTCCTCCCAGCTATAAATAAATAAATAGCAGGACAGACTGTGTCCTATTGACTTGGTTGGTAACCAGTCTAGAAGGAAAAACTGAATTCAAACCAGCCTATAGCTGCAGTACATGTGGTGGACCTACAACCCTAATGGGCTATGGGTCATATGAGCATGATTCAGTGTCTCATTTTAAAAAGTAGATATAAATAAAAGCGCTGTAAACTTTTGCATATGCCTAATAATATCATAAAAATAGTGTGTGGCTAAAGTGATAAACAAAGATTTAATAAGAAAATTATTATTAACAAATTACTAAGTTTTATAAACAGAATATTTAATTAAAAAATATATCCTACTTGATATTAATAAAAATCTGAAATTCAATAAAAATCTTAATTCATTTTAATCTAGATATGTATTATCAGCCAATATAAAGGTGAATGATAAATTAAATTTTCCAATTACATTATATAGTTTTATTTCTGTTCAAGAAATCCGTCACGGCAATCTGAGAGGTTGCCCGAGAAATCTGTCTCAGCAATCTAAAAGGTTGCCCAAGAAATTCGTCTCGGCAATCTGGAAATTTACAAGCATGGCTTAGAACAATTGTAAAGCAATGATCTTTTTTTTGTATATTATGTCAAATTTATCTCTAAATAACTCTTTGTCCCGCCTTTTAGAGATCACAAGTTTAAACAAGTAGTTTAAACAAGTAGTTCTAATGATACTTGGCTATAATCAAATTCACATTTTGGCACATCTTGCAAAAAATACAACATAAAACTCAAGTCTGAACATCATCTGGAGCTAAGAAAGTTTTAACTGTGATATGATTTTTCAATTTCATTGATCACTTGACATGTAAGCTGAGAAGAGATTAATATTGTTTTACTACAAAATGTGAAATGAAAGAAAAGCATCTAATTTTTTATTTTAGGGTTCTTTTGGGTTTAACAAACAATCAATGACTTATAACCTTTATACAAGTTCCTTAATTCAACACTGGAACATTACCATATATCATTTTTATATTTTGATTAAACAGGAGAAAAGATTGATTCCTTTTACAAGATTTACACCACCACTTTTAGCTCAAGCTTATATATATATATATATATATATATATATATATATGTGCATGCATACACACAAACAGATAGGTATATTTCAGACACCTAAAAATGTAAAATGACACAGTAAACTATCTGTGTGTCACAGGAACACTACAATTTTCCCCATGAACAAATACACTTCACACAAGAAACCCATAACAGTTATGAGATAAGAAAAGGAATTTGTTGTTTGTTGATAGTAAGTAAACACGGACATTAGTCCAACCAGGTGTCTCCAGTTAATTTAAAATGTAATATATTCTTTGTGTAACCAAATGCAAATTATTCATTAAATGAACTATAAGAGATATTAATGGTAATTAGTGCTTAGAAATTTTATTGATTTTTAAACATATTTTCTATTTTTGTTGTTAACAACAAAAAACACAAAATATGTTTAAAAATATATTATAAAACATTTTTAAACTATTAGTGCAAATGTTTAAACTAACAAATAGAGACATTTGTTGATTGGCTGTGATAATCTATACTTAATTTTGTAGCATCTGTTCTAGTTACCATGGTAATCAATTAAGTGGAAACCTGTCAGACCAATCATTTGAATTTATAAGATAAGGAGTTATCATTTACACTATTTTTACACTTGGACTATTGTTCTCATCTTTGTTGTTGTCATGATGCCCATTATGCCCTCCCAGTGTCATAAGGTGTATATCAATCCTAGTAACCTACAGGGATTTCCCTAGGACAGGCAATGTATACTTGGACTCGTGAAAACAGGGTAACAAATAACTGTGCAGTATTAAAAATAAGAAATGAACAATATCCCTAGATATGGCTAGAGGAACAAAAATAGCATAACCCCGTAGATTGAATAAAGGGTTAAGTTCAGAATTCCCTGTAGGTTACCTGGATCGATATGCACCTAATGAAGGCCAGAGGGCACAAAGACCAAAACGTTGTGATAACAACAACAAAGATGAGGACAATAGTCTAAATGTAAATAGTGTTATATACATCATTTTATAACACTACAATTTATCAAGAAACTTTAGTTGGAACCCATTTCCCAGAATTCACTACATTAAAAAACACACACACACACACACGCGTATGTATGTATGTATGTATGTATAGCTGGCCACTAGGGCTGCTAGCCAATCCCTATTGCAGACATTTGCTCAGGTGCATTTGTGTTTATTCAACATTCACAGAGCCCACCCGTAGTTTATACTGCAACTATGGTGAGCAAAACTTAGTTACAATTCATAGGAAAGAGCGTGTACAAATATATTTTTACTGATCACCCTAATAATTTAAAAAGGGGAAAAAATATGAAAAGAATAGTAAATGTAAAAAGCATGATGATTTGGGATTGAACTGCACGACTTAAAAACTTCAAATCTTAGTGTAATTTCTAATTTACTATCATTGTCAATACAAGAAGGAGTGCTGAAAAGTTCTCAGGTCAACCCATTTACCAAAAGATTTTTCTTTTGGAATCTCATTTTCATTTGGATAACTTTTCAATATCACCCTCATTTGATATTGACTATCTCTTGTTGTTTTAGAGATGGTGTTGATGAATTTTATGTCAAGGTTGGACAGGGTTTTTTCACTAGTGGCTGTTATGGAGTTGATAGGTAGGATTATGTTTTTGATTTTGTTATGTTCATTGGAATTATTATTATTTATGGGTTTTTGTGTCTTGTTTTTAATATTTAGCTCCCAATTCCTTCCCAAAGAAGAGGAGTACATCAAAAAAGACTTCAGACTCCTCCAATACCCGAATTATTTCCTGCACAATGCCAAATGCAAAGCATACAAAATCCACAGAAGAAAAATACAAACACAAAAATCACAACAAAAAAACCACAAATAATAATCCCAACAACCATAACAAAAACCAACACACAATCCTACCTACTACCTTCATAACAGCCACCATTGGGAGAAAAAAAATTCTTGTCTAACTTTAACATAAAATTCATCAACACCACCACAAAAACAATGAGAGATATGGTTAATATCAAACAAGATAGCAAGAACAGAAGCAGGGATATACAAAATAGACCGTACAAAATGCCCATTAATGTACATTGGTGAAACATCCAGAAACATTCCTTATAGTGTAACAGAACCATTAGCCACTTGAAATATAGGATTTTTAGAAGAATTATACTCTATTTTAATATACATCAATTAATAGAAAATGGCTTGCTTAACCTCTTTACACTCCTTCATATTTCCTAAAACCCACTGTATCCACACATTCTTATATACATTCAGACTTTTTAACAAAACACAATAGATATACTAACAGTGAATTAGTGTCAGAAGTTATCTGTATAATAGCTTTAGGAGTTAAATTTTTTTTTTGTTGTTTTTAATTAGTGAATAAAATTAAATCTCACACAAGGTGTATGATAGAAGTAGTGAAAAGTTATTGGTTTAACAATAAAAAAAAAAAAAAAAAAAAACACCCCTACACATACACAAAAAAGAAAAAAAGTTGCTGCTACACCATTTGGTCAGATTTTGAAAAGCAGGTTTAGTCAAGAACTTTTCAGCACACTGCTTATAGAACAAGTGTCTGGAACAACATAAGATATTTCTATATAATTTTAATCCATATATGTCTGCCACACCTATAAGCAAGAAATTTATCAAACCATTCAGAATATCAAATGAACATAAAAAAAAATAAAAGAACTTGTCTAATACCAAATAGGTTTACAAAAACAAGAACCCAAAGCAATCAGATTATTAACATGACTAAGAGTTTATTTAACAAGAGAAAAAATATATTAACTTATAAGCACAATCAAGAGTGACCAAAAATTAAACAATTTCCAGGACTATTACTGTGTGTAAACTTATTCCCAGTAATATATAATGTTTAAATACTTATTCCTAGTAATCTACAAAGGGAATTAAAATACAATTTTGTAGGTACATAATTTCTGGTTGCCATCTCACATTTTTTACATTAATGTAAAAGAAATTAACTTACAACTGCTTACAATACAAAATTCTTCCACCATGTATTTCTTTAATTCTCCAACAATCAACGCATTGCATTTGTTATTGACACCCCAATGAAATATAAATAAAATTTAAATTCTCATATTAATACGCACCTTCATAACTTTAGAAAAAAAACATCTGAAGAAGGCTAAAGGGTACACTGGCAGAAACATTTACCTGAATAGCAAAGCATATATTAATGATAATCCCTCATTTAAAAAAAAAACATGCTTCAAATTTCTAGAACTTATTTTTAGATAATGAATCATGCCAACAGATATTGACATTTCATTTTTTTTTATACTAATGTTCACCTAATGCAAGGCCCAAGAGCCAGTCAAAGTAGAGGGTTATTGAAGGAGTTTTATGATATAAATGTAAGTAGGGAGTGAAAATTATGAAGGATACATAATGATTAACCCTAAGCTTAAAGAAATAGAGATTGTAGCCTTCAGGAAAGCATCAATGTGGGAGTTTTCTAGAAAGTAGCAGTTCTTAAAAACTTAAATATGAGGATGTCAAAAATTATCTCAGGTTTCTGCTCATGTGTGCTTATAATTAGTACTATTGTGGTCATGTAATTGAAGTTTGGGCTTGATCACAGCAATTTTCTTACTGCTGTTACAGTGTAAACATGGCCACTCTGCTAGCAGTGTGCACCAAGGAGGAACAAAGAGAAATGATCTGATTCTGCAGGGAACATGTTATATCAGCGATGATAACTCCCTGATTCACCATCTCTCAAGCTTGCTAAATCTTCTCATCAGTGATGGAGGTTGACCAGCATCCTCATCCTTTGTGCATCATACTTGTCCGGTCACTTTTAAACTTCTCAATCCGCTCATACACACTATGCAGTAATGCACTGTTGCTGCATTGTGTTTAAAGCCTGCAACGAATTTCAGCCCCTGACACACCTTTCAACCAGAGAAATCAAATCACTGCTCTTTGTTCCTTCTTGGTGCACACTGCCAGCAGGGCGGCTATGTTTGCACTGTAACAGAAAGAAAACTGGCGCAATCAATCTTAAACTTTGATTATGTGATCACAATAGTACCGACTATAAGCACGCATGAGCAGAAGGTTGTATAATAAACTTAAAGATATGTTATGGCGAAAGTGCAAATCATTTTTAACTTTTTTTTTTAAGCATTTCACCCCAAGCAAGGCGGGAAGCCACTAGGACGCAAGGGGTTACAGAAAATAGCAAGACCACATAGGAGTGATAGGATGAGGGTAGTAGATAGATTAAGGCAACTGGAGATGTCGATTGACATTACACTTGAATAGCTGGAGATTATAGCTCACCGGGAAACAGGAGAAGGGAAGGGAGTTCCACAGGCGAGAGGTGCGAGACATGAAGCTATTAGAGTAGAAGAGAAGGCTACATTTAGGAGTTTCGACAGTGAAGGGGTGAGAGCGGGATGCCAGCCTCGTAGGGCGCTGGAACTCATGACGTCTGGGAACCAGTGAATGCAGACTTATTCTCATAGTTATAGAAACTACTGGCTGTTAAACATCTTCAACAGTTAAAATATTTTTCTGATAATATACCTGCAAAAATTGTTTTTTTAAATTGTAAACGTACAATGTGACTTTTGCACAAAATTTCCACAGACCTACCAACAATTACTCCACATTGCATCTCAATTTTAGTAGTGTGTACCAAAAACTGGGAAAGTACATGCTGCATGGTCAACAAGGCAACAAAATGGAAGACAAACACCACACCGAGAAATAAAAATGCCAACTCTGTTTCCCGTATTATATTTAGATATTATATTCAGGATTTCACCTGCTTGCATGTGTGGGTAGGTAGGTGACACCAGACAACTTCTGCTATATGGATCTTATAGCCATCTAAACATCCCAGCATATGTCTGGCAATACAACTGTGTGGCATTGGAATCAAAGACTGTTTCCAGCCAATCCCAAGCATGACTTAATATAAACCAGCACCCAGAAATATCTGGTTTGTGGGCACTTGGTCTCCAAAAAACCCCCATCCATTCCTACTTCTCTGTTCCCCTTCAGTCATGCTTGCTTAGAAAACTACAATGGAACAATCTGCTGGCTATAAAACACAAACACTTGAAATCAAGATAAAGCCATATCTTTTTCTACATGGGTGTTCATAGTATCACAAAATCATTACTTTATTCTTCAGTCAAAGATATCAGTACTGATCAATTAGTAAGTGCAATGAATGTAAGCGAAAGAGAGTATGAAGATTTACAAAAAAAAGTGTTAAAAATTTTTCTGAAATACCAATATCTTCAGTAATAGTATTATCAGTAGTAGAACTCACACAGATAGCAGAACCATATAGTTTCATGTGTGTGAGTACAATTCCACTGGTAATGTACAAGCACATGTGTGTATTTATATTCAATTCAACAATGTTATTCAACAACATGGTAAAGAAAGAATATATTTCTTGAAATAAAATCTTAGAATTCCTCATAGTTACAGGTAGTGGGGACAGGTGAGAATAAAAATTCAAAAGGTTTTTTTTGTTTTTTTTTGCATGAATTACTTTTCAATTCTAAATCTATTTCCTTAGGGTCCAAAGCCCATGCAAAAATTTCTATTTGTAGAATTTACTCTTTCCTTTACAAATCAAAAGAGAATAAGTGTAATGAAGAAAAAAAAAATCCCCCCCACCCCATAACATTTAAATTGAAACCAATTATTTTTAGGGGAAATATATCTCAGAACATCAGTTTAAAAAAAAAAAAAAAAAAAGTTAAAAATCAGATTCTTTGAACACTTGAAGGCAGAATCAATTCCAACTTGCAGTTCTTGCACAAGAAGAAGATTCAGCTGGATTTTATCCAACAGAATTTCTAAATTCAGCTTGCAAAAGAAATAAAAAACAACCAACCAATTGTTTCTTGTAGAGGATCAAAAACTCAGACAGAGCTGTGTGCTTTTTTTTTGTTGCATCATGACCAAGATTAATCTTGCACAAAGCAAGGTGGGTCCTGGCTGACAAAGAATTTTTTTACAAGGCCAGATGCTCTTCCTGACACCCAACTCAGGCAATCACAGTAGTCCAAGTACACAGAGTTTTTATTGAGACACTATCTCTAGGAAGGTTGCCATTCAAGACTCGAGATCCCATCATCTCTCTATATAAATATGTATGTATGTATGTTGGCTGTTGACTCCTATAAGAAGCTTACCCTCCTCACCAGCAGAAAACCTAGTCAGGGAGCTGGTTTAGACGCCAAGCACCTATAGTTTAAAATATAAAAAAAAAAAAAAAAAAAAAATTTGTTATATTTTTTTTTTTAGCATCAAAGGTTTCTAATGCAAAGAATGATTTACTGACATTTTTATATTGGGGAAATTTAAGTAAAGGGGACAGAACTGACAGAAATTACATGACAAACAATATAGGTGTGTGTGTGTGTGTGTGTGTGTGTGTGTGTGTGTGTGTGTGTGTGTGTGTCAATGCAATGAGAATGAAAGTAATATATAAATTCTAACGTTCACAGCATTAATCCAAAAGAGGGCTCAATACCAATAGTAAAGCGATAATTATTTATCATAATTTTATCATATAGACAAAAACAGTTTACTCACTATAAAGATGCAACTTTGTTTCGGTGCATTTCAATTGCACCTCAATGGGTGAGAACAAAAAATGATTATGAACAATTCTGTGGGCAAGTATTACTAGTAATATATATGAAAAAAAAAATTTTTTTTAATAAAAATTTAAGAATCATATCTAAGATAAATTCATGGAGAGGTTACATACTTCCTACCCTCTTATGTACCTCTCCACTAATTTATCTTAGATTATGATTCTTAAATTTTTTTTTTTTGCATATATATTACTAGTAATACTTTCAGATAAATTGTTTTACACCCATACTTATTCTACATGTTATACTGTCCGAGAATAGGTTAAAATTAGATTATAAAAACTTATATTAATACCCCATGCTTTTTTATTTATATATTTTTCTACTTATATTTAATTTCTAAATCATAACGGCTTTAACATACCAAGAAGAAATCACCACTTCTAAATTTATTAATTTACAAAACACTTTCTTTGATTACAGAATAAGTAGTGATAACACCAACATAAATATATGCAATTCAGCTTTATCTTTTTTTTTATAGTAAACAAAAAAAAAAAAAATTCCCAATTACTACTATAACTATCACTAGAATTTACCCTTTCTAGCTCTTCCATTGTATTACTATCTCCCATTCCCTCCTTTCCTCCCCAACCCCTCACTCTTAGGACACTTGTGAGATGCTGTGCCTAAACTTTTGACTGTCATTATTTTCTTTCTCAAACAAATGGAAGAAAGGAAGCAGAATTGTTCATAACCATTTTCGGTTCTCACCTGTCGAGGTGCAATTGAAATGCATCGAAACAAAGTTGCATCTTTGTAGTAAGTAAACTGTTTTTGTCTATATGATAAAATTATAATATATTTCCCTTTCTCTGCCATGCACCAATAGCTTAGGGCAGGATCTCTGACTGATGGCAAATCGATCAGGTTTCAATCCCGGCTTGAAGCAATCAGATGTCTAGCTACACTGATGAGATGTGATACAGCAAAACAGGCTTCTATGTGGATGACACATATATATATGTATACATATATATGTATACATATATATGTTGAAAGGATTTTTTTTTTATTCTTATTATGTTATTTTTTTAACTATGTACATGTGTGAGTTGCCATCCTTTTTGTTGTTTTTTGTTTTTTTTTTACTTTATTTAACAGCAAAATTAATATCAAACAGTAAATAGCAAAATGAAAAGTCCTATGACAGAAAAATTGTGCCTCCAACCGGAATCAAACTTGCAACCGTTTTTTTAATCACGGAAACCATTTTTTGAGCCAGTGTACCTCTACTAGTTATGGGTGTGTGTACAACTAATGAATTTAAAAGATTTTAAACAATCTAATATTTTTATTGAATTTTGATACTTTGGCTATATAATCATGTAAAAATTTCTGACTTTAATGAAAGCAATTGTTGCTTCAGAGATTTTTGTTAAAAACAAATTTATGCTTTAATTCTTATGAAAATGAATCCAATAAATCTTACAGCAATTAATTATTTAATAACAGCTCCTTGTTCCCAACTGATAATAATCAACATTATATTAATTTATCAAATGTAATTAGTTTTAAAATAAAATCCAAGTGAATTTAGACAGCTTCAATAGACTTTAATAGATTTTTATTCTCCACCCTCCATTTTATTTTTTAATTTATTTTTCAAAGTATTTATCTGCAGCTGCTGCTTAAAATAAGAATTGACATACACATGCCAAATTTTATATTGACTATTCTAATAAAATATAATTATCTCTGACTAAAAAAAAAAAAAAAAAAAAAATAATATAAAATATAATTATGACTTTTCTAATTTAAAAAAATATCCTAGTAAAATATAATTAAGATTTCTCTTTGGCTTGAAAAAAATGTCGTCATCCAGATCCTGCCATGTCTGTTACTCTACACACTGTCTTTCATTCACTATCCCAAATCATATTTACATCTACTTACCCATTAATTTCACTTTGCATATTTAATACTGTTAAAGCTATTTTTATTTTTTTAATTTGTAATTATTTTTATTCTTAAGAATTAAAAAAAAAATAAATAAATAAAAAGAGGACTATTTCTATCTTATAATAGTTGATACATTTTGTATATGAAATGTGTATACAAATGTAATAACTGAGTGGCCTACATTCATAGTCGAGAGTCAAACTATACTTAATAGATTATTATAGAACAGAGGAAGCAATATATTTGCTTTGCATCTTTACTGTAGCCTTCATGAATATACTGATACACAATAAATACATTCATGTACTACTAAAATCCATATGTACATTTGAAGTGGTTATGGCTCACGGCTACACTAGTTCCCATACAATCACCAAAGTTAAGCAATGTCAAGCTTGGTCAGTACCTAGTTGGTTACCACTTCAGAATACCAGGTGCTATAAGCTTGGATATGCAGGTAGTGTAATGGATAATGGCTTCGGATTGTTAATCAGAGAGCCAAGTTCTAATTTCAGTTGGATTCGTTATATTCACTTACATACAAATACCCTCAGGAAAGGTATAAATTCACCTATTCTCCCCACGGCCATGGGTTAATTAGTAAGATTTATATCACTTAATTATTTATTATGGCCCCCTAAAAAATTCATACAATCTAAAAAATATCTTCTGGCTTTAAATAAAATGAGTTGATAAGATGTAGAAAATAAATGAATGAATGAATCAATCAATCGATCAATAATATGAACTGGTTGGCTGGCTACAATTGAATTGCAGAATTTTAATATTTTCAGCAAGATTTCAGTGTTACAATCTTAAGACATAATACTTTAAAAATCCATTTTGTCACATTTTTCTTTTCTAATTCCCAAGATGATATTTAAAAATTAGTTTAGCAGAAGTAATCATTTTTACATGTTTATAATAACCAAGAAATGAAAACGAAGAATGATAAAAGTTATTTAAAAAAGAATCAATGAGGAAAACATAATTAGCTTTAGATATATGGAAAATAAGAAGCAGATTTAAATATTATAAACAATGAGAACTCGGTGAATAATTTAAAAAAAAAAAAAAAAAAAAAAAAAAAAAAAAAAAAAAAAAGGTCTCTCTGTTACTATATTGCTCCATTGTAACTATTTATGCTTTCATGTTGGAAAAATGCACAAAAATTAACATTTAACAATGCAGTGATGTACAATGTATGAAAAGATATGTAATTGTTTTTTTTTTCTTGAATAAAAAATGTACAGCATTAAGATGTGAGTGTATAGAATATTGGATAAATATCAAAGTCTATCTTGTCTAATCAGTTCCGAGAGAGAGAGAGAGAAAAAAAAAACCATTTTAATAGTGATAAAAACAAAAATATCAATCATTGATTGAGCCTGTTGCAATTAATTAAAGTTTATGATAATGTGAATTGAAAATATATTTTTCAAATATTTCACATTCCATTTTTGAGTGGCTCAGTTAAAGTTAAAAAAAAAAAAAAAAAAAAAAAAAACAATCAGCAGCAGATTGGTCGCATTTTTGGAGGGCCAGGCTTGGCGCAAATGGTCGCATTTCCGGAGGGCCAGACTTGGCGCAACTGGCGGGATTGGTCTCATTTCTGGAAAGCCAAAATTAACACATTTGATAAATCACGTAATAGACAATATCATCCTCACCGATTTTTTTGAGTGACTTTGCTCACATTTTTAATAGCTCCATAAAAGAAGAAAAAAAAAAAACAAAAACAAAAAAAAAAAAAAAAAAAAAAAAAAAAACAGGACAGTGTTGTTTAGCAGTATTGATCACTACCTAATAACAGCATCTATCAAATCTCAAAAAATTTTAATATTTATTGTGAATTTCATATGTAATTATGCAAAAACATCAGAAAAAAAAGTATAGTTGATACTAATAACATCATTTTTTTGACTTTTATACAGATTGACAGTCAAAGATTTTAAAGTTCATTATAATAAAGAATGCATAGGTAGAGATTTTCATGATTATTTTTTTAGATGAAATATCCAAATGGTCAAATCTTGGTTTTGATTTATCAATAAAACTTGTTTTTGATCCTACAATTTTTTTTTTTTTTTTAGATTTTTGACCACAAGATTAAAATGAACATAAATTTTGAACCATTGATAAGCTAAAAATTTAGAAATCATTTTTGGGTACATATATCTACATATATGGCAAATTTCAGGAAAATCTCAGATGTGGGTGTGGAGGCAAGTTGTCCGAAAATTTCTCAATTGCATAAATCCTGTAATATGAGTGGCCCTAATTTGTATTCTTAGGTTGTTTTCTCATACCTGATATCAACTAAAAAGATATCAAAATTTGCAAATATATAGTTGTGCAGTCGACTATAAAATGTAAAAATTAAAAGGTTGCACAGTACCGCAAATAAATTCAAGATTCAAAGTCAGCATTGCCAGGCAAAATATTCTGATATACAATTATTAACAGTCATTTATATACAAAATTATTCAAGCCTTACACTTTTTTTTTTTTTTTTTTTTTTTTTTTTACAGGGGCACCATTCCCAAGTCAACATGGAAGACATGAAAATATAACTTCACTCAAAAGTTATAAAGCACAATTTGAATACAGACTATATAAAACTTTGATGATGAAAGTACATAAATTCTTGCACACACACACGCACAATAATTGCTTGTTACTTGTTCCCAAGCACACATGTCTGCTGGGAGGGGATCTAACCCTGTTGCAGACAGCTGCTCAGGCACATTTTGTGTTTGGTCAACATCCACAGAGCCCACCTGTGGTTTATACTGCAACTAACTGACCTTAGTTGTAGTTTCTTGCTGAAAGTATCAACTACAATGATCAACATATTTTCTTTTGTTTTAACAAGACCAGTATTCAAACCCTCAGCCACTTGTGACTATGTGCTAGAATAGCCATTGACAGCTTCTGAAAAGTTCCATCAACCTAATTTCATTCACAAGACTTGGGTCAACTAGTTTTCAAGTACTTTCCCATTATATACCGTAATTATGAACACTAATGGGTATGTCCAAATCCTCATAAATACGTTGGACACTATTGTAAGTGGGGGTAATATGCTGTCTAAGTAGTCCACCACTAGCAGTGGTTTACCTACTTCATGCCGCTGGCGAGTATTGTATTTTGTTGATGTTATAAAGATTACAATTTCATTTCCAACCTCCGTTTTGGTTATTCCTCATTCAGTAACCTTTCCTAGGTTACAACATTTCCAAAGGTGCTACAAGCCATGATTGTTACCCCAGGCTGATAACATTAGAAAGTCACTCCCTGACAAATCAACCATGATGAGATTCAAACCCAGGTCTCATGGTTGGAAAGCAAACATTCTAACCACTCAGCCACACACACCCACACAAAAGCATTGATTGATAAGCAAGGTCTTCAATCCTATGAAACCAATTGTAGACCAGATAGAATAATGAAACTGGTATCAAAATGAAGTAAATTTATTTATTTCTAAAAAAAAAAAAAAAAAAAAAAAAAACAAGTGTGTGTGTGTGTGTTCATAACTTAATACTAAAACATGCCATGTTACACTTTTAGCTTTCTTTACCAATATGTGATGAAAGACCACCTAAATTTATAGCCGCCTCATGAGACAGCTGAAGTATGGATGACTAAAGATGATAAAATCTTATGTTAACAACAGTAACAAAAATCTATTGCTAATATTAAAACATGATCCTATGGCAGGCAACACTGTTTTTTAATAATCATTCCTTAATTACAATACATAATTCTACATCATGAGGATTACATTAATTGACAAGTTAAAATAACTGTCAATATCACATTCAGCAGAACCTTCTAAAGAATAGTAAGCATAAAAGGATGAAATTAATGAAAAACATCCTTATTTTTTTATGTTTATTCTCATCTTAAAGGGTTAACCCACACCCATGGGCATCAATTATGGTTTAAACATCCATAAAAGTGAATACTTAGAAAAGAAAAAAATAGCTATAATGGAAAGTTAATTTTCAGCTCAACTAACCATTAAAGAAAAAAAAAAAAACTTGCATAAAATGGTAAATTATGGATATTATCCTATTTGGAGTATTTGATGTTTCTTTCAAGACAGATAATGTCAGATAAGGCCAGGATAAACCCAAACAAAATACATGCAATGACTGTTCAAAGAAGAAGGAAATAATCAGAGCAATTTGGTGTAAAGAAGAAAAAAAAGTCATGATGAAAAAAGGCTTTGATTCCTCAGAGACAAACTATGGTTGGAGAAGGATACAGATATTTTGTGTTTCATGTTTTACGAGCAAAGGGGAGTCACATTTTGTTTATTGAGAGAAACAACATCTCATGTAAACAAAATTCATAGAACTAGCTTTTCAAAATAGAACCTTTCACTGAACAGGCTTCATGTGGGATAGAGTACTCAAAAGAAAAATATGACTCAGCTCATAGCAAAGAGTTTGATCTTTGGAGCATGATGGCAAAAATCATGTATGATTCAATAAGAAAAGACCTTAAAAAAAAAAAAAAAAAAAAAAAAAAAAAAAAAAAACTTTATGCAATGACTAATTGTAAAGGATTGACATGGTAAACAATAAAATGAGTTGTTGATTTACATACTTCAATATAAAAGTAAATTTAAATTGATTTAAATTTTAAAAAAATATTTCAGCACATGAGTACAAAGAGAAATAAGCAAGAAAGATGAACAGTTACTTCAACTTTATCACTGTAGTTGAAAATACATTATAATAAATGATTTAATCATCATTCCCTTATGTAGTATTCTAAAGAAGTAATGGATTTTTATTTATTAATCCAACTTATTTTTATCAAGTTAAATGGTATTTTTACTGGATGCCCATATATGAATAGACATTCTGGAGGGTGCATTATTCTTTAATAAAATTTCTCAAATATTCAAACTGGTAGATGAAAAACTGTTTAAAAGGCTATTCAAATATGGGTATCCACTAAAATTAACATTTAAAGTGTTCAAATTTATGTAGTATTATAAAAAAAAATAGAAAGGTTTGATTGATTTATTATTTTTATGGCTTATCAACCTTTTGCAAGTTTATTCAAAGCCAGAAAATTTTTTTTAGATTGTAAGAATTTTTTGGAGATAATGATTTACTAATAAAAGTCCGACTAATTAATCCATAGCTGGGGGAGGAGAGCGAAGAGGGGGATTCATACCTTTTCCAAGGGTATTTGCATGTAAGTGAATATAACCAACCCAAATGAAATTCAAACTCAACTCTCCAGTTACCAATTCTGAGCTGTTATCCATTACAGGAGCCATATATCCAAGCTTACAGCACCTGGTATTCCCAAGTGGTCACCTATCTAGCTACTGACCAGACTCAATGTTGTTTAACTTCAGTGATTGTACATGAGTCAATGTTTCAATGGGATATGACCATTAAGCCTCAGATGGAAAGGGAGAATGCACTAAAACCAAAATTGATAACATTCAAGCAAATTGCAAAAAGATAACTTGCAATTCAAGCAAAGGATCAAATAAGACTCATCAGAAACAATTTGGTAGATTCTATCTGCATGCAAATGATCTGGCGGCTCAGCTTCAGTCATTTACCCACTGCCATAAGACTGCTTCTCTATGCCTTTTTTTATAAATACTTTCATTGTAATTGTTCAGATAGGCTCTTCACTATAGTACCAATACTGTAGGAATTTAAGCACAATACCAAACTGGCAGCGAGATCTCATCAATTTACAGTTAGGCTGGCTAGCTGTAGTCATAACTTCTATGCTAACAGTTTCTTTTCCCATCTGTGGAACTCCCTTCCAACTCCATGCTTTCCAGCCAACGTTAATTTGCAAAAATTTAAATGCAATGTCAATCACTATCTATTGTCTTCCTGATTGATCATTTCTCTTTTTACTCATTACTAATGTTTCTGTTCTTAATTTCTCCACACCCTGTAACCCTTTGTATCTTAGTGGCTGTACTGCTTTGCTTGGGGTGATACTGATTAAAAAAAAAAAAAATATCCTCAAGATCAGATTTGAGAAATCTTATAAAATATTCACCAATAAAATGGATGTATTAAAATACTATGAAGAAAATTATAACTTGTATTACTTCCTTTCTCACAATTATATATAAAACAATTCTCTTAAATGTTACAAAAATCTCATTATAGAAACATTTTAAATTAACAAATCTTTCAAATATAAAATTAAATGCAATCATTTATTTTCAAAATTACCACATATGTAAATTAAGTATAAAGTAACATATATTTTTCTATTAAATGGCTAGGCCATATTGTCCAAACACTCACACATATTTTCCTATGAATTGCATCTATTATGAATCGCATCTATTATGAATCCTACCACTAATACTGCTATTATTCTTAATATTGCTTTCATTTCACTATCAACTCAAAGTATAGCATAAACAACAAAAGGAATTGGTAACCTATGTCAGTATTGTCAAACTTGATTGGAAACTATCTCTAAATTTGCCCATAGTCTATGAGATTTTGGTCTGTTCTACTTCTCAAAATCTGACCAAATATAAGACATTCTATTGGGGGGGGGCTTCATGGTTGGGCAGGGAACTTCTCGGCCACTCTCATCACCTTTTTATACATGCCTTATAATTTTCAAGTGACTCGTTCTGCTCACAAAAACGAGAAAATTACATAATCTCTCATTTGCACTCATCTATATCCGAATGCATAGATATATACATTTGCCAGTTAAGACTGCTAATTATAACACCCCCCAAACACATACTTTGAAATAATAATATTAATAAAAGCCATATCCGGAACATTCACCATAAACATTTTTGCTGTAGGAAAACTTGCCTCAGGAAAGTTCACCACATAGGATTTTTGCTGTAAGACAATTTCGCCGCATTTTTTTTTTTTTTTTTTGATACACTTATCTTGAATGTCCCTTTTGGCGTAATATTCAATTTAATATGCAAAGTACCTTGTTATCAAGTATATATGGATGTCTCTTTTAAAGGGTTAAACATCAGAAAAGAAATTAAAAATTAGACACTTATTTAAAAAAGTTGGTGGCTTATTCAAGTTGTAAGTTTGTTTGAAATAATATATATTGTATGAGTAAGAATTATTGGAAGACTGATATTATGTTAACAGAAACTTTAACGTCAAGTCTGAAATATGAAATTACATGACGTAGGTTCTGGTGTCAAGTTGAAATTTTTATGCTCCTCACTGACGAGGCTGAATAATGTATGATTTTGATCCTATAACTTCACTTATTAAAATGTTTAAATAGAAGTAACAATAGTGTGAGCCAGATATACTTAATAAAAAGGTACTTTGCATATTAAAAAAAAAAAAAAAAAAAAATGCAGTGCAGCGAAATTGTCTTACGGCAAAAATCCAATATGGTAAAGTTTTCTATAGCAAAAATTCCTAAGGCAAGTTTTCCTATGGCAAAAATGTTTACGGCGAATAGTTCCTGAAAACAAGAAAAAGCAATGAAGTTGGTGAAAAAGGTCAGCTATGAATAAGTACTTATTAAATAAATAAGCAAACCCACACCATGACAGCAACATACTCCAACAAAAAGAATAATATATTTGTTTATTAGAAAGGCCATGGCAAATTATTTAAATAAATAAATGTCCTGTGTATACCACATGATACAAATGGCAGTTTCTGACTGAATTTCTGGGGTAAAGAGTTATTTACACTATTGTCTAGTAGATTAAAAAAAAAAAATGTTGATTTATGAATGTGGTGATATAGTAATTGTGAGTTCAATTCCAGTGTTGGGTAGTGCAAACTTAGACAGTGGTGACAGAGTGAGCAATAACTAAGCATTTTGAGGGATTTGATTTTTTTTATGGCTTATCAACATTTTGCAGGTTATTTAAAGCCAGAAAACATTTTTTTTATTGTAATAATTTTTTGTGGATAATAATGATTTACTTATATAAGTCCAACTAATTAACCCATAGCTGGGGAGGGGAGAAGCAGGGAATTCATGCCTTTCCAAAGGGTATTTGCACATATGTGTATATAACATAACCGGAATTGGAACTCAGCTCTCCAATTTCCAATCGGAGAGTCGAGTTTGAATTCCAGTCAAATCCATTACATTCACTTACATGCTAATACCCTTGGGAAAGGGTATGAATCCTCTTCTTCTCCACCCAGTTATGGGTAAATAGTAGGACAGACCGGGTTCTGTAGCCTTGGATGGCAACTGGTCTACCACAGAAAGTAATGGCAACCTACTGCGGGAAAAAATCCGCCTTTGTCAGTCATGATTGCCTAAGTGTGTATCATGTATGGCACATAACTGACTGACCTACACATTCAAACTTACAGCACCTGGTATTCCCAAGAGATCACCTATCTAGGTACTAACCAGGTTCAACATTGCTTAACTTCAGTGACTGTATGGGTTTCAATGTGATATGGCTGTAAGCTCAACAACTGGACAGTACTACAAGTAAGAACCATATGTGATATCAATAGATATGGTCAGCAGGACAAGGACAATCTAGCCCTGTAAATTAAATAATGGGTTCAGTTTGAAATTGGTTTATGATATAGTAATTGTGAGTTCAATCCCTAAGTATGAGTAGGAGCAGAATTAGAATCAGTGGAACCAAAGAATGCAATAACAGAGCAGTACTAAATAAGAACAAGAGATATTCTTATACATGGTCAGTAGAACAAGGACAATCTAGCCCTGTAAATTAAAGGTTTCAGTTTGAAATTCCATGAGGGTTACCCTGATTTACAAGCACCTTTTGAAGGTCGAAGTGTACAACTGCTGAAGCATCATAGTCAGAATTGGCAGTTTGTTGAAACTGATCTACTAAAAAAAAACTTCAGGTTAGAAAAATGTATTTGAATGTTTTAAGAAAAGTTAATATTTTTATTATAAAAAAAGTAAAAGTACCAAACATATCTTCAAACTTTTACATTTTTTTTTTTAATCTATCATCAATATATATATATAAGAAAAATTTATTCTTAAGGTAGCCAGATACCTGTACCAATGTACCTATACTTGATAGAGTGCTCATCAGTGATGAAAAGTGAGTCCTGTGTGACACTTCCAAGCATGCCAGACATTGGTTGTCACCACAGGGCCTTGTGTCTTACACCACAAAATCTCCTCTATACCTAGCTCTGTATCTGGTGGACTATTGTACAGTGGAGCATTATGAGCTGCTATCAACAGGAAAAACCATCACTGCGGACCTGTAGTCACAGCAGTTGGAATATGTGCAACAGGCATGGAAGCAGAAGGAGTCAATATTGGTTAATCTCAAGAGTGTACTGTTCCTTTGTGACAAAGCAAAGCCTCATGTAGTACAAGTGGCCAAGGAAATTATACGGCAACTTGGCTGGGAGCTACTGATATCCAACTTATTTCCTGGACCTTGGACCAATAGATTACCATCTCTTCCATTCCCTGGACAACCACCTTCGTGGAAAATGCTTCACAAATGAGAGACTTGTGGCAAGCACTTGCAGATTTCTTTGCATCCAAGATGCCTGATTTTTAACACCAGGTCAATATGTAGCTGCAGGCAGATTAGCAGAAGGTTCTAGATGCCAATGGTGATTATTTTGAGGACTAACTAAAGATGAGGAGAATACATTCAACAATCTGTCAATTCTGACTAATCTATTAAGAAATTTCAGATTAGAGGAATGTATTTGAATATTTTATGAAAATCTAATTTTTTCTTTATAATAATAAAAAAAAAAAAAAAAAAAAAAAATGTAAAACACACCAAACATAAGTTCTAAAACTTTTACATTTTTTTTTTTATTTATCATCAAATATATAAAGAAAAATTTATTCTTACACAGTAAGGTAGGCAGATACTTGTATCAATAGTAAAATTAGCCCCTAATAGCAGAAGAATCTCAGATCCACCAACATTTAATCTGTGCACAAAAAAAAACAGCTAAGGCATTTAACCTGTGTTTTTTTTAATTAAATTTAGTTATTAAGTTCTGGCACTGTAAACAATGGCATTATTAACAAACACAGTTTCAAGAAAATGTTAATGAATCCTTCCAACACCCACCATCTCTTGCTGGCAACTAGCTTCTCTTGTTGAACCACTCCATTAACAAACTGCCCAGATGACCTGTCCAAATAAATCAAGAAAGAAAACAACCCAGTTAGATAAACCTCATCCAGCCTGTTTAGGCATGAAGGTAGTAGGGCATCCTTCACTTTGCTTATTCATTGGCAATAGAGCTAAAGAGACTTTAAAGGTCTACATTGAAATACAGGTAAGGAAATGAAATGGAAACTTCTCGTTTTACCTGTACACTATCAAAAGAATGGAAAGATTAAAAAGAAACTATTCGGTAATAAATAAAACATTATCTGATTATAATAATTGTCAGTGTCCAGAGTTAATTTATAAAAGATAAGACAGAAAATAGTTTTTTTTTTTTTTTTTAATTGCTTCATCCCAAGTAAGCCAATAGGCAGATTAAGGTGTAAAGCTTTACAGTGTATGAGAGTATATGAGAAAAAGAAAAAATTATTAAAGAAAGAGAACTATAAGAGAACAGGTACTGAGATAAAAGATAATTGATATTGCATTTAAATTTTTGAAGAACACAGTTGACTGGAAAGCAAGAAGCCAGAAAAAAGTTCCACAAGTGAAAAGTGCAAGAGAAGAAACAGATTCCAACTTAAAACAAAACAGAAGAAGCAAAATACATTTGTTGATAACACAGGCTAAAATCCTCATTTTCAGTCTTCTTTTTAAATCTGTCTGTAGTATGTGTTTTTATTTATTTACATGTTTATAACAAAATATGTCAATGTCATAATGTTAACTTTCACAAAGATCAAGTCAATAGTGTTGCAGATAAGTGAAAAAAAAAAACAAATAAAAAAAAATATATATACATATATGAGAGAGGGGTGAAAATGCCAAACAAAATTCAGGTGTTTTGGCATATAAGGTCAAAACAAAGTTATATTCCAACATTCTTTTGGAACAATTTAATCCCTTCATGTTTTTGATTTTGCAAATACAATGTTTTGACCAATACAGGTACCCACTAAAAATAACAATTGAATAAAAATTCAAGCTAACACCAATAAAAAAGTGCATAAATTATTTTTTTTTAACTTCATATAAAAATAATGAAAACAACAAAATTGGCAGACATGAGTGGATCAAACAATTACACAAAAGGTTCATGTACAAAATTCCAGAGTATTGGTGCTAAATATAACAAATCAGCTAAGTGGAAAATTCTATATTTCTATTGATATATATATATATATATATATATATATATATATATATATATTTAATAGAAATATTATGAGTATAAGAAACTATACCCGCTCGGAAAACCTTCAGTATATTGATTTGCAAATAAACAAGCCACCACCAAAGGGAAAAAAAAAAAGGTATAAAAAAAAGAAAGAACCAAGAACATGTACGTTAACCGAAAATAATCATCCAGCATACGAGTTCAAGGCCCCCCCCCAAAAAAACCCCGATGCAAGTATCCAAAACAACTAAATAAAGTGCTCAATACAATGAGTAGAGCAGACCTAGCTAAACCTAGAGAGCCAGACAAACCTACCAAGGACATCTTGACACCCACAAACTGCCTCTAAGAAAAAATTCTGATTGATACCATTATTATTTTAAAGAAATTTGTCTGTCCACAGCGACTAAAAATTATTGAGGCTCTATAAATAAAAAAAAATTCAAGCCAAGCACCAACCTTACTTTATTTAACAATAGTTCAAATGTGTTGGTGATCTTCTAAGAGACCACTACTACTTCTAGACAATACACCTTAGAACATGGGAAACATTAACAGACTCCTAGAAAAGGGTTAATGAATTGGCAAAAAGTACTTTGGACAATAACCATTATGGACAAACAGTTTCTGGACTCCCATAATCCTTCCAGAAAGAAAACTGTAAGAACATTTAAAAAAAAAAAAAAAAAAACTTATTAGATTTTCCTTGTCTGCCATATTCAATGAAACATGCATAAATGAAAGGTTGCTGCCCAAATACAAATATATTCTTGGCCATCACATTTCAAGTTTTGCTTTACATTGTCAGAAAAAGATTTTCTCTTTCTATACATGAGAAAGGTTTCTACTACTTCTATACAATACACTTCATAACACAAAATATTAGAACAGAACCCTTGAAATTGGCTAATGAATTGGGACAATAACCATTACGAACAATTCCTTCACTCTCCTAATTCTTTTCAAAAAGAAAAATCTAAGAACATTAGAAAAACTTTTAAAATTTTCCTTGTCTGTCACATTCAATGAAACATGTATAAAAGAAAAGTTACTGCTCAAATACACAATACATCTCTTTGCTATTACTTTTCAAGTGTTGCTTTACATTGTAGAAAAAAAAGATTGTCTTTCTATACAGGAAATATATGAGAAAGGCTGTATAATGCTTGGCTAATATGTAGTGTTGTCAAAGTAAAAAAAAAAAAAAAAAAAAAAAAAAAATTAAATTAAATGTATAAAATAAAAATGTTGACATGTTAAGGACTTCTGAAAGATATAGACAAAAATGGTTACACTTAATAAAAGGCATCTCATCATCCGTAGTAATTCTTACAAACAGGCATTTGCATAATGGCTAAATTCTAAGACAAAGGAAAACAACTTCATGCCGTTCAACTCGTGTAATATTCTTAAAGATGCCTTCAGATTCGTATCTGAAACCAAATCCAAAAAATTAGATATTAATAACATTATCATTAAATTTCAGGGTGCTTTCAATCTTTGACATGTCAAAAATATTCAATTCAATAAGGATAAATTCCAACAAGTAACTTCACTAGAATATCGCAAAAATTCTTTGAGGCAGGAAGAATTTTTTTTAAAAGAGGAAAATCCACCCAGAAATTCCTTATTCCAATCACCCCTTTTATTAAATATTCAGGAAATTTACTCCCATCTGTTAATTTAGGCTGCAAGCCCTCTACGTTAAAGTGTTTCATTATTAAAAATTATTAGAATTAAAAAAATAAATAATTCTACCCACCCCTTTTATTCTAACAACCCCGATTATTTGAAACTCAAGTGGAATCTTATTCAATGAATTCTAAACATTCTTGTTGAATCCAAACAAATCCAGTTCAGTATAGAAAGGAAATTAGCTAAGTTTATGACTCTTAATCAATAAATGCAAGTTTAACTAAAAAGGTATTGTTAGGCAAATGAAGTCAACAAATATGGTTGCTTTGATACATCAAGGAATGCAATAGTCCTTACTGCGACAGGAATAAGTCAAGAGACAAATTATTAAAAACTTGGACCAAATCTGATGTTAGAAAGAAGAAATCAATGTTAATTTAAGAACAAATGTGCAAATAAATATTGATTAGAAAGGACAAAATAAATTGCTTTAGAAGTAATTAAAAATTTATGCTTTCAAGGAAGAAAGTTGCAAAGCAAAAGAAATAAAATAAAAATAAGTTAATCAAAGTTTGAATCTTCAAGGTTCATGTCAAGTTTGATAATGGATGTAACAGCATTTTAAAGTTACTATTGCTGATGCAGTAAGATAGGGATTTGAACTTTCCTAATATTTCACTTGTTATTTCTCACCTACAAAACCTAAATTGTTCAGAGAATAATAAGATTAAGAAAATGTACCATAAATCCAGTTTTTTTTTTTTTAAGTAAATGTTTCTTTTTCTTTTTTTTATAGATACTTTCTTTCATACTTTACACATTACACATGATGGATGTCAAGTAATGCTTTCAAATTTATCTCTTCTATTTAAAAAAACAAAAAAACAAAAAAAAAAACAAAAAAAAAATTTAAATAAAAAAAAATCTAAAAAGAATATTGCACATGATTTAAACAAAACCACATTAATTTTATGGTATCAAAAAAAGTTTGTCAACTTCTGGGATGAGGAGTTAACGCTATTTACACTTGAACTGAAGTTATGGTTATTTGCATAGAAAGCGAAGTGGGAGTGTCAAGTTCGATTTCCACTTGATTCAGTTTTATTCATTTCACAATATTACCTTTAAAAAAATATTTATATTATTTTAATAATAGGTATTTTACAAGTATATAAACTATAATAAATATCTATGTCCAAAATCTTCATACCCATTCAGAGGCATGAACTTTAAACAATAATGCAAGTATACATACAAAAGCAGTTATCAGCCATGAGATCCAAACCAAACAAAACTTTTCTTAAATTCTTGTAAAGAAGTTTGTTTGAAATTGGTTCAGAATTCTTCCAGGAAATATAGTCAACATATCACATACAGTAAATATTTTGTAAAGTCTTTTCATTAGTGCATTATCACACACAAAGAGAATTCATGAAAACATAAAAATAAGCTCCTGCTACTCATCTTGAGATTCTTGGTAAAATCCAAATGATCTGCAATGTAATTGATCCTGACTTGGCATCTCGACGTCAGTTACTTTCTCACTGACATAATACGACTTCTGTCTTTTCTACAAATATTTTTATGGCTACTGCCCTGACAAGCTTTTTTTTTCCCCTGGTCCCCAGACTATGCAAGTTTAAGCGTGCTCTGAGATTGGCATCTAGGTCCCACCCTTTTACTGCTGAATTAGTTAAATGTAATCACCACTTCTATTCCAACAGTTTCTTTTCTCACACTTCCTGTCTGTGGAACTCCCTTCTATTTCCTTGCTTCCCTGATAACTACAATCTTCAAAAATTTAAATGCAACGTTAATCACCATCTTTTATTTTCTTGAACCCCGCTCAGCTTTTATTCTTTCCTCGGTCCCCCAATAACCAGACTTTTCTCTTACTTTCACTCTCTGTAAACCTCTGCATACTAGTGGCATTTCAACCTTGCTTAGAGTGAAATGATTAAAAAAAAAATATAAATAAATAAAATTACCCTCCTCATTAGAAAGGAATGTGGAATCACTACAGTTAATCCTTGTAATTTGAACATTATGTAATATACAATTGCTGTTAAGGAAAAATAGTCATCAATTTGCTTAAAGATATAGAGAATTGAATTGCAATGATTGGCTGTTATTCACAGTCATTTCATCAGTTAATGACTTTTTGACATTTTTTTTAGTATAGAATATCAAGAAGGTTTCAGTTTTAAGTAAAATTTCAAGTTTGATTCAATCAATGATCCTCAATCATTTAACTAAGCAGATTCCAGGCTTATTTCTATTCATTGCTTTTATCTAGTAATGATACTCAATGTCAAATAGTAGGAATACACAACAAAAAGGTAACAAGGTTCACAGTGTAATCAACAATGCATGACAGCTATATGAAGTTTAATCAAGCTCTAACAACAGAAAAACACCACTGGCTTTAAAATAAATAGGAAAGTCATTATTTATACTATTTATATTCGGACTATTGTCCTCATCTTTGTTGCTATCACAAAATTTTGACTACTGAGCTCTCCAGCCTTCCCCAAGTGTATATCCATCCGGGTAACTTAGAGGGAATTCTAAATTGAACCCATTATTTAATCTACAGGAGTAGACTGTTCTTCTACTGTACATGTTTTGGGATATCATCAAAATAAGACAGGCAGCAGTTGCAACCTAATCAGCAGCTAGGGTAGGTTTAAGGCCCAAAGTTTGCTACAGCAAATTGTCCTATGGGACAATGGCCTAGTGAATAAAAGCATTGATTTGCAAATTTGTTTACATGGTTGTTCAATCCCTGGGTCAGGCAGTGTGTACGTGGACTGAGTGGAAAACAGGTGAGCAATAACTGAACAATACTAAATAAAAATAAGGACTAGACAATATCCCTAGACATGGGTAGTGGAACAAGAACAGTCTACCTACACAGATTAAATAAACAGTTCAGTTGAATTCCCTGTAGGTTACCCAGAGTGATATACAACTGGGGAAGGTAAGAAGGCCAAAACATTGTGATAACAATAACAAAGATGAAGACAATAGTCCAATTATAAATAGTGTAAATAATAACTCTTTTCCCAGATATTTAGATAAAAACAAAACAAAAAAAACAAACTAGAAAGCTATCATCATATTATAATTCTGCTTGTTCCTTAGTAAACAGGTAGGTACATTATACCCTGTAATAGCTTGTCTGTCCCCTGTCCACAAATTCTTAGCATAGCTGTAGTGGACAGAGTAAGAAAGAAAAGGTAATAATGGGATTTAACTAATTCAGGAAAATAGAAAACCTTGTCACTTGTACAAATGAAAAGATTAAAATCTTTTCATTTGTACTTTCTTCCTTCCTTCATTCATATTTCTTCTAAGTGATGTGTCCCTTTGAGAAATTGCCAATCATGGCTCTCCACAATATTTTACCTTTGTAGCTCTTAATAAATTTTTTGTCTCATAAACCTCAGTTTTCTCAAACTAACTGGCTAGGTTATTATGTGTGTCCCTCTTGCCTTCCTGTGAGTATCAAATTTTCCAAGCCCTCTTTCTTCATTGTGCTTTAAAAATTTCAACTGTCTGATGTTAGGTAATTGTGTCCTCTTTATTTCCATTTTCTCTAAAACTGTCTTTCTGCTCAGTCTACAGTATTCTCAGCATACTTCTGTAGAACCTACATTTCTGTTGCTTCCAGTCTCTTCTTCATCTGTGAGGAGATTTTCCTGCATTCACTGCCATACAGAAGGACTGATATCACAAACAGCTCAGTACTGTTTTTTTTTTTTGTTTGTTTCTAACAAATTTTTTTTTAAAGTTCTTAACACCTAATATTTAAATGATGCAATAGAATTTTCACATGTATTTTAAAATCATGAAACTCCCAAAGAGCTTATTCAACCATTAAATTAAGAATTACAATTCATCAGAAGATTAAAATAGGGGAAACCATAAAATTTTATCGGCTACTGCTAGTATCTTTAAACAGTACATTCACAAGTTAAAAGACTGTATTTGAATGTTTTTGTTCTTTTTTTTCTAACAGGCTGATTCCTTTGCAAGAAAGGTAACTGCAGATTTGTCTATGGACAAAAAGCAAAAGAAACACAAAAAGGAAATTATCACATTATTGGTTTTCCACCTACACAGATGCTTTTGAAAGAAGCAAAATTATATTTATACATTACAAAACAATTATTTTAGTTCAGTTTCCTTATCAATTGTCTTTACCACAATGTATAGGATGCTGTACCCTTTCACCTTCCTTGTTCACATTCAAGGAAACTGGACACATGTAAAAGAATGAGAGCAATTTACTCCCCGCCACCACCAATGGGACAGATATCTGACAAAGTCAAGTGGATACAGTAGCATAGTAGAGACGACAAAAAAAAAAAAAAAAAAAAAAAAACATTTGAAAATATCATTGTATGATAGTAATAACACTATGTCATTAAACTCAACCAGAAATAGATAACTCTAAGACAGGCAATTTAATGTTGGAAAAAAAAAAATCACTTTAATATAATGGTATTAATAGTTATTTTATATGCACAGTATTATATAAGACATACACACCTCACACACAGTGTGATGGGTAAATAGTTGTCATTTTTATATTCTTTTTTTTTTGTTTCATACACTGATTTTTTTTTTATTGCGTTGGCACAGTATAGCAGAGTCAATTGGGCACAGTCTGTGAGAAAGAGTACCATGACACAAATTCAGCGCCCCAGAAATTTGGAAACAGCATGCTGTACTGCTTGGCATTCGTGCCGAAAGCCCCAATGCCAACATTTCAGAGTGTTTGGGTGTCAATCTGAGGATAGTGCAGAGGATTCGAAAAGAGTTGGATCGTGATTACAAAGGTGTTTAGAGTGATCACTAATGATGGCAACATTATGCCTCCACTCATCTTCCCACAGAGCCCCAGACTCAACACTGAGGCTTATATAAAGTGCCTTGAAGAGGTAATGCTGCCCTGGGTCAAGTGGGTGGCTGCTGGAAAACTGTGTCTGGAAATAGGACTATATCATGCCACACAAGCAGGAAAAACCAGTTATGGCTGTCAGACAATTTCTGCAACCACATCGCATTTACCACTGACCACCTAAATTCCCATACTGTAACCCTCTTGATTATTATGTGTGGGACACAGTTGAGCGAGAGACCAACAAAACTCCTTGTAACACTAAAGATGAACTGAACACAAGGATTATAACAGCATTCACCAAGTTAAACAAGGAGGTCATCCAGAAGAAATGCAGGAGATTCCAAAGTTGTCTGGAGGCCATGGTTGAAGCCAATGGTGATTTTACTGAATAAATTTATGATATTTAAGGATATTTTTGTCTAATTTTGTTAATCCACCACAATATTATATATATATATATATATATATATATATATATATATACACACACACACAAGTAGAATCCCTCATATCACATGATTTTGATGTGTATATTTGAACTATTTGGGTTATATGTATGTAACGGATTTTAAATTTCCGTTTTTCAGGGAATTTACTTTGGATAATTGCTTATCCTTATTTCACCCAAATGGCTTTTATTGATGCAAAAGATGATGGGAATAAAAGGAAAAGAACAACTTTGGAGTTATCACAAAAAGTGGAAATTTTAAACAGACTAGATGCTGGTGAAAGTTCATTCTAACTAATGGCTGAGTTCAACATAGGAAAGTCAACATTGTATGATATAAAATCTTCCAAAGAAACTATTCTTCAGTGTTCACACTGCCACAATGAACAAGGAAATAAAAAACACAATTGTGATGAAACCTGGACTGAAATTGAAAAAACTAAAGAAAAGGTTGTTAGTTTTATGGAAAGAAAGCCAGAAGAACAAAAACAAAACAAAATGCGGAAAAAATTGAGAATGACATCAGAAGAGAAAGAATCACTATGCAACAAGGATTAAAAATCCTTGTTACATTATTTGTTTTGCATACATGGCATACTTAATGAATTCTCATTAACATTACATAATTTATTTCTTTTTCCTTAAAATCAATTCCGTTATATTTCACTCACCATTAGCTTATTTTGTTTACTATAAAACATTGAAAATAAATGTTAAACCTGATTTCAGTTCTTTTATTTTAATCTAAATATAACCACTCATATCTGGAAGGCCTTAGTCCAATTGTCAGGGATTCTTGTCTCTGTGTGTGCATATATATATATATATATATATATATATATATCTATCAGTACTAAAGATTAATATTGTCCCATTCTCTCCAGAAATGGTAGATTATTTTGGGACAACTGGTTAGATCTTTTTGAGAAAATGCAGGTAAAATAAATTTTTCATTAAAATTATATATTTTAAAAACAACTGATTTCTTTAAAAAAAAACAAAAAAAAAACTTCCTCACCAATAATGGCAGATTTTTTGTTTTTTTTTAATAAATAGAGCATGTGTGCGCGCACACACAAACAAAAATTTCTTTTTTTAAACCACTGAATGAAACTAAAAAAAAAAAAAAAAAAAAAAAAAAAAAATGGTGGAATGAATGACTTAAATTTAGATATTTCTATTAGTCTTCTCTAAATGTGAAAAATATTTGGATCTAATTGTAAGAATTAATTTTCCTTTAATAACAAAGCAAGAAAATCTTTTTTGTCAATTTTTGGTTAAAATCTCAACAAATCATTAATAAACAATTATGTGTTAAGTTTTTTGCTTATCGTAAATTGAAAGTACAAGAAACAATTAAAAAAAATGATAGACAAAATTTACTCACAACAGATAAGATAGGTATTTATAAATGAAAATGTTTTGATAAAAACTACAAACTTTTTTTGATTGAGAATACTTGGAATGCACAAATATTCTTTAAATAAAAAATAAATGCATAGAAAACAATTCTTTAAAGTTTAATCAAATTTATTTTCAGTGTGAAAATTTCTGTAGAAAATTATTCAAGGTGATTTAATTGAAATGTTTGAATAAAAATAAAGTTGTGATTCCTATAAAAATTATGGTGAAATTTAGCCAATTTATATTTTTAATTATTCATTTTTAAAATGAATATATATTATTATGCAGTTAACAACGACAAATGATAAAGGTTTTTTAAAAAAAAAAAAAAAAACATTTTGATTTCAGGGATGATAAAAACAGTTTAATGGAACAGTTCCAGGAACAATACATCTTTTCAATCTATGAAAAGAATGGAGCTGAAAATGAATAAAAACAGCAGGACAATATTTATTATGAGTTTACATAAAAAAATATTTAAGAAATAAATTATCCTATCCCAAATGTAAATATTATTTCAATTGTATGCTACAAGTATCATAGATATTTACTGTCAAATAATATGTTCTACAATTATTATTCAAACCACCACAATTTGATAAAATGCCTACAATCATTCCAACCCCACTACTAGTACCTAATTCTACAGTGTTTTTTTTTTCCTTTTTTTCCACAACACTAAAATTCCTTTTTGATTTTCATTAGGTTTCATCATGACTGCTGAACTAAATAGATTTCTTTTATGAATATAAATATTTAATTCAAAATAAAACAATCCCATTAAAATGTAGCTAATCACAATTATGATGGAACCTCTGACCAGTTACAGGTAACTTATTTATTAAATTTAAAAAAAAAAAAAAAAAAAAAAAAAAGTCTTTTTCTTCAATAAAAATATTATGATTCCCCCTCCAGCAAATCTGTTAAATTATTACTGGTGGGCATATTATTCTTCTAACATTTCTACATAATCTAAGGCCATTTTATCTATAATGAACTGAAAAACAAAACTGGTAAGATACAGTCCATTGTTAATCTTCTCATTTCCATTTTCAAGACTGTACATCAAAGTCATAAGAAATCAATGAAGCACAAAATTAGTAATGTATTTCTTTCTGGCAATCAAGCTGGTTCCTTAATGCATTGAACTCAAGAGTCCATCTGTGCATGGTAGAGCTAATAAAATATCTTATCAAAAGAGTGAGAGAGAGAGAGAGAAGCATGAAAATTTAGAAAGGAAATAAGTCACTCAGGGAATAATTTGTCACATTTTTTCAAAAACATCAATGCTGAAATGGAGTGAGTACTGTGTTAGCGTAGTTGAAGTGTTCATTTTTTTTTTTTTTTAAACCAATTGGTTCTAATTTATAACTCAGTATTAGGTTTCATCTTTATAAGTAATTTGCTGCCAAATAATATACTTATAAAATCATTAAAAACTGCTTCCCTATACCTTTTCTATAAATATTTTAAATAGTAATTGTGCTGATGAGCTTCAACTTTGGTCTCTCGAATTTAAATGCAGTATTAGATTGGTGGCAAGATTTCATCATATTACAGTTGAAATGGCTCAATGTAACCTTAAGTTCTATTCTAACAGTTTCTTTTCTCACAATTCCACTTGTGGAACTCTTCTGGTTTCTTGCTTTCCAGTTAACTTCAAAAATTTAAATGCAATGGTAATGGTTATTTTCTGTCTTCTTAATTCCCATTTGTTTATTGTTCTCCTTAACAGTGTTTTTGATTTTTTTTTTCTCATATTCTTTAACCCTTGCATCTTAGTGGCTTTATTGCCATGCTTGGGGTGAAATGATTAAAAGAAACAAAAAAGCAATATAAAACTCAATCTGCAAAGATTATTAAAGAAAAGGATTTGGATGGATTCCATTATCAGATTCTTCTTAGTATGAAGAAAAAGAAGTAAAGCTTTTCCTGGATTTAATATAAATTGGGTGAAAGTAAAACAATGAATATAATTTACTTTTTGCTGTTATCATATGAGAGAAATAACAACGTAATTATTCTATTCTCAAATATTGGAGAGTGAAGAATTTTGGTTTCTGATTGGAGATATTCATATAAACACAATTATTTCCCAATTCCAATCTTGAGATTTTTTTTTTGATAATCAGTGTATAGAGAGAAGGAAGAAAAAAAAACAATCAAGATGAATTGATTGTCTGGAAAAAGAAATTCATAAGTAGGTATTATCAATTCATCAATGTCAAAAACTCATTTCTTAACAAATCTCGGTAAAAATCAATTATTGAAGTAGAAATCATGTTTAAGTATTCATATATAACATACTTAGTTTCAAAATAAAAAAAATATCCTCAGAACAATAGTGAACACTTTTGGAATAATAATAAATAAATGACTTGCTGAAAATGTTACACATTTTTTTCTATTTAATACTGTAGCAGTTGATTTGGTTCAAAATAAAATCTAATAAACTACATCTTAAGTAAGTATTTCAGAATCTTTATTTTTCCTCATAGTCATATTTGGAAAAAATGGAATTGATTTTTCAATATATTAATTAGATATATCCTTTTTTACCAGAGAAGAAAAATACTTAGTTTTCATGTTGGCAATCAGAAGATGATTATTTTTATCATTCTTAAAAAGAATGAGAAAGAAATATTTTTAACAGTATTTCAATAAAGATGACTTAAAACTTAACAAAGTAGTAACAATACCAAGACCATGAAAAGAACTCAGGGTATCAGAAAGAATGATTACACACACATGAAGAGACACTCTCCCATGAGGTGACTCAGTAGTGAGATGCCATTAAGTTTGGGTACTGTGTGACATACACTATAGGCCAGAAGATTGGGGCCATTCTCTAGATTCAAGTTTCATATCTTCTTTGGTTTAATTCCTACTAAGCTAGGATGCTGAAAGTATTTAATCTGTTTGTGCATGGCATCCAACTTTTTGAGAGAGAGGATTACCTAAATTTAAAATCCTCCAGCCCTAAGATTACCATTAGCCAGGAAGGTAGATTAGGTAAAGAGAACTAAAATTTCAAGGAAACATTATGCAGTAATCCGTTAATTATTATTGAATATAAAATCCTTGAAAAAAGAAAATGTCTCTTGTCCAAAGTGAGCTAGTAAATAGCTTTGAAAAAAGCCCACAGCCTTCAATTTTTAGGTGATTCTTCAAAATCCAGAGGGTGGCTCTAAACGTTTGGCCTATAATGTATTTTCAATGATGTCTTCAGCAAGGATTTTGGTAAAATATGGCGCCATTCAAATCTGTCAGCATTCTTAATGGTTCAGATTCAGCTAACCTCAACTTGATTTTTTCCAAAGTTAAAAATTTCCATTAAAAGGAATTAAATTTCAGACTCTGGGAAAAGATAATGGAAAACATGATGAGGTAGCAGATGACAATCCCAATTTTACAGACTATTTGAAAAAGCAGATGAGATGCTTGGATAAGTGTATAAGGAAGTTCTAAGTGAAATACCTGGAAGGACACTAAAGCATCATTGTGACTAGGTGTCCAACCATTTTAAGTATCACCATATCACCAGATCTGGCTGTCATACATACATACAGCCATGTTTTATTTATTTTTTTTTTTTGTGCAGCACCACAAGGATTGATCTCACACATAGCTAGGGGGGGGGGGGTCCGCCATCATAATAATTTAAAGCAAAGTTTTACAAGGACAGGTGCTTTTCCTAATGCCCAGCTCAGTTCTTGAGGTTGGGTAGAGTCCGCTTGAAGGGGGAATTGAGAACAAGTACTAATGTTGGATAGTCTCCACCGTCCCTCTATTCATTTCTCACGTCCGTTGATGAAGAACACAGGTGTGTTCGAAAATTCTGAACTTGGAACCTCAATCTCCTTGCTTTATTTTTGTCACCTGGTTAATATTAATGTTTTTCATATTGATTACATCAGTGCCATTTTGTTTGTTTTATTGGCCAACTTATCTACTCTATTTTATAAACTATATGAAGCACACGTAGACTCTTTTCTAATTACATATAATACACACACACACATATATATATATATATATATATATATATATATATATATGAGAGAGAGAGATGTGTGTGTGTTTTGGTCATTGGCTCCTGTAAGAAACTCATCCACTGTTTGACAGGTCTTGTTTTTCAACCTACAGGGTGACATGTCACCCTCCCTACCACCAGAAAACCTAATAGGGGAGCTAGTTTAGACACCAACCACCTGTTTAGGTAGAATTTTATTCTATGATGAGTAAATGACTGGATACTTCAAGAACAGACTTCATATTGTTATTATTGGTTAGGAATGTTTATACTTGATCCTGCATTTTTTTTTTATACAATATCAAAAACTTTTTATAAGTATTAAACATGAAATGAATAGTACAAATTGATAGATACTAATTCAAACACTCATAATAAAATTACATTGTTTATCAACACTTTCAATTATTCATTTTTTTTGATCATTTCATCTTAAGCAAGGCAATAAAGCTACTAAGACAAAAGAGGTTAACAGAGTGAGAGAGAATAAGAAAAAAAATAACACTATTAAGGAGAGAAAATAATATATTATAATATCAAATTTCCAAGGCTATCATCACACCAACCTTCTGCTCCTAACTTGGTGACACTAGTAGCAGGATCAACTAGTATTATAAACTTGAAATCACAGGTAAGCCATTTCTTTTTGTTTCTATGCATTTAATTACATAACTACTTTTCATTTCAAATGTTCTGAACAGAGATTTTTCAAAATAATCTATGCAATAATGGACTTGATGCTTCCTATTCAAGCTTCTGTCACTTTTTGACACCAAACTAGATTAAAATTTACAGACCATGTTTTCTAGTTTTTATTTTGGTAAGAAACAATGCATGCTGGGAGGATTAGTATTTGAGTAAACAGTCAATACTACCGCATTCCATTTTCTCCAAACTTATAAATCTTGTCAACACATCATTATCCTCAAAATAACTCATGTACACAATTCCTGATTTTACTTAATTTGATTGGGCTTCAGTTTCTTTGAACTTCATGCTGAATTTTATAGCTTTAAATTTTCTTATTAATGAACATAGCTTTTTCATGATTTTAAGTTATCCTTTAGGATATGTTATGCACCATACTGTTATTAGAAATGCTTTGTATTGTCAGAGGAATACATTCTTTTTCTTTTGCCCTGTTGCATGCCAAATCTTCAGGAAGTTTATCAAATAGCACAAGTTCGGTCAATTGACCAGTTACCAGTGTGATTAAGACATTTAAACTCTACTTTGTTTTTATTTAAAAACCCGAGTTCTTTCTTCAACTTTAAACAAATTTTGTAAAAACTATTAATGAAAGAGAAGAAAATATACTGATCTCAAAAGCCCAAATTATCAAGTTTTGACCCTTATTATATGTTAGAGACACAGACAAGACAGAGGTCATTTTGAATATCAGGAACACCAGACAAGTTGCCTCTACAGACCTGAATGACCACACCTAAAAGTTAATTGAAAACTTACATTTTTTATTACTACTTTGGTAGCCCATTTCTTTTGCTTGCCACAGTATATACTTTTCCATAGTAACAATTATTTTTCTCTTTCATTACTGTCCAAAAATAAATTATCTATGAAGCTTGAAATGAAGACATTCATATCAAGCTCAATGTATGATGATATTTGAGAGCAACAAGTATCAATATTAATATAACATTTTTTTTTTTTTTTTGAAACCAAAAATATCACTTTTTTTTCCCCTCCAGATCTTACTGTTGAGTCACGAGTTGTTTCCTGTTATCTTTCAAGGAAACACTAAAAGGTTGAGTATGCTGGTAAGCTCAGAAACCAAATGGTCATTTTCATTACATTTTACATGTAGGCCTACAGAGATATCCTTATCACAAGTCAGTTTCTAAAACTGTTAAGATATTTAGAGTTCTTGATTGATTGATTTTATGACATGTCAATATCTATTATGTATTTATATATGGGGGCACTCAGTGAAGATCAAACTCATCATTCAGTAGTAATGGTCAACTAGATTAACCTTGCTAGGCATGGGCAACTTTTTTTCGACCAGTGGGCCACATGAGATATGGCTCATCATAAGGTAAACGGCACTAATAAAAAAAGTGATTTTTCATTGAAAGCAAAGCAGCCATTTTCTCTAGAGAAGATCAGACATTTAAGCAACTGCCTTAGAAATGGAGGAAAGTTGATTTTTTTTTTTTTTTTTTTATTTGTAAAAAATATTTTTTTTTACAATTTAAAAATTGAAGATTTCATATAATATGATCATTGATGACACTAATTAACACATGATGCTGCTATGGTCGATTTGTTTATAACTTATTAATTTGAAAATATAAAAAAAAAAAAAAAAAAAAAAAAAAAAATTTCTTCTCCAGAGGAAAAAAAATACAATGGTTTCTTGTTTGTAAAGCAAAATTAGAACTATCTTTGACAAAAGGTTAAAAAATTAAAGAAACATTCTACTTAATCATTGTTATGTATGTGGTTTAGTCGAACTGTACCCACAATGCAACAGGCATTAATAACTAAAAGAGGGTACTCAGATATTTAATAGTTATTTACCTTTGACACCAACTTCTCTTAACCTCTTTACATGAGAGAGAGAATGTGAATGAACAAGTGAGAGTGACAAAAAACACAAAATTTTAATAAACATTATTTTCCTCATTAAATTAGTTGCACCATTCAGAAGACCAAACAGGCCACAGGCTGCAGTTTGCCCATGACTGCACTAAGCTGAGGCACTCTTTAAGGTTTTGGAAGCATGGATGAAAATTTACACTCTCCCTATTAAAGGGCTTTTAAACTCTAAATAAATATTCCATTTCTATTCAATAAAAGTAAAATTACTTTATTTTGCCCCCAAAATAATATGATCATATCTATTCATATTCTTTTACAGCATTTTTGACAGATTTGTATATTTTCATTTATTCATTAAGTACTATTCAAAATATATTAATACTATTATCTTGCTTGCAATTTTAATCTGTCCTGACTTTGCTAATGGTCGATTGATTTATCTTTTTTACGACTTAGCAACCTTTTGCAGGTTATTTAAATCTAGAGAATATTTTTAGATTGTAACACTTTTTTTTGGAGATAATGATTTACAGATACAAGTTTTACTAATTAACCCATAGCTAGGGTGAGAAGAGGTGGATTCATACCTTTCCCAAGTGTATTTGCACACAAATAAATATAACAAACTCAACTGGAATTGGAACTATTCTCCAGTTTCCAATTGCAAGCCATGATCCATCACACCACCTGCACAACCAAACTTACAGCAGCTGGTATTCCCTAGTGGTCACCCATCTAAGTACTGACCAGGCTCATTGTTGCTTAACTTCAGTGATCGTAAAAAGAATTGGTGTTTCAACAAGATATAGCTGTAAGCCTACTTTGCTAATGACTCATAAAACAAAAGTATTGAATGATTCAACTATAAAAGGATTACTCTTTTCAATACAAATCAGCCAGACCTGGTTGGTCAAATATGTGGATTGATAACTCAATACTGTCTGGCTGTATGAGCATATATGATATTGGTTGCAGGGGCGTATATGATAGTGAATCAGCCCAAGTAAGATAGCAGCCACAATGTAGTGATAACTTGCTTCAAAATTAGAAATTTTATTTTATGATTTTGCATCAATATATTATTGAATTTCAATATCATAGATCAGTTAGGCATAGGTCTGTGAATGGTCAGAAGGTCTTACAGGTCATTCTTGTCAAGTTTAAAGCAGGAAGAGCTTAGTTCCAATGATGACTTGAACTTCAACAACACTGGCAGTAGGTCAAGTACATATACTGCTGATGGCAATATATATATTTGGTTGGAAAGAAAGTTTTTTATGGCTTCTAAACAAATCTGATTAGCTGTTTACACAAGAACTTTTCTTCCAACCAGATAAATTGACAACCAAGATGACCACAATGACCAAAACAAGAATTTGTAAGTAAAAACACATAGCACATCATCAGAGCTTAATCTTGCCTGAAGATATATGGTATAGAAAGGTCAACTTGTGAAGACAGCTCACAAATTAAGTTTAAATTATGAGCTATCTTAAAACTAGTAAAATTTAGAAAAATCAGTCTGAAAAGAGTAGACTTTCCCAAATGTCCAATGTTCAATCGACATATGTAAAATTAAAATAATTTGAACATTTTATATTTTTAAATGTAAATAAACATTAAGTCGATATGAGCAGCAAGTAAAGAATTATAAAAGAATTCTTTAGAAAATGATTTTAGCTCTATTTGATAAGATTTTTCTCTTATGTGTCATATCCCTACTGAATGTGAACAATCATGGGTCTCCACAACTTCCTATCCCTTGTTCCTCTAAGTGACATTGGACTCTTTTACTGTGCTTCTTTCTAACTGTTCTGCAATCTATTCATCCAAAATCCTTAGGTAGGTTTCTCAGTTTCTCTCCGTCCTCCTTCCTTTAAGGAGTCCTGTGAGTATTAAATTTTCCAAGTGTTTTTCCTCATAAGGTATCTCAGAAATTTAACGTTTCTATTCCATCTCTTTTTGTAAATTCCAGATTTAAATTATTTTTATTTATTTATTTGAATAGCATTCTTCTTCTTAAGAATTTATGTACAGGAATTAAAAAATAAAAAAAATTCTTATCAAAGTTTCAAGTATTTTCCAGTTAAAGTTACTGTACTTGATCTTTAACTTCACTCTCAGTCAAGTGTAACCATATTTTGTTACTTAATCATTGTTCAAATTTGTTTCAGAAATATAATTTTTTTTATTATTCTTTAGCAAAATATCAGTCACTTATGTGCTATGTGTTGTACACACTTAGGCGATCATGTATCTCTCAATACATGACTGACAACGAAAATTTTTTTTTCCCTCTGCAGTAAGTTGCCATTTCTTTCTGCAGTAGACCAGTTGCCATCCAAGGCTACAGAACCTGGTCTGTCCTGCTATTTACCCATAACTTGGGTGGGGGAGAATAGGATTCATACCTTTTCCAAGGATATTAGCATATAAGTGAATGTAATTTGATTCGACTGGAATTTCAAAATATATCAGAATATGTTAGGTATTTTGAAAGCTAAAATTATTTTATATCATTTCATTGAAAAAAAAAAAAAAAAAAAAAAAGGTCCATGAAAAACAAAGGTTTAAAAAAAAAAAAAAAAAATGTATTATTTTGTTATCAATTTTTTTTTTTTTTAAAACATGCCAATAAAATTTAAATAATCTTAGTCAATGTTTTTTGTTTTGTTTTTTTTTTTTAATGAGGAAAAAGGGAACAAGCTAAATCTGAATTTTTAAAATTATTTGAACTTCATAACTGGAGGAAAAAAAAAAAAGTTCAATTGATGTAATTTCAATATGAAACCAACCACATAATAAATATCTCGGAATCTCAATAATAATAATAATAATAATAATAACATAAAAAAGTGATGTGATTTGATTAAAGTTTCCCCAAGAGAAATTCTCTTTCTGCATCTTTCATAAAATCTAATGGGACATAAATTAGGGATATTGGCACCCTCATTTTTCTCTCATCAAAACATATGATTCCCTATGACAATATTTCCATAACAGATTTATTTTTATGGGATCTAAAAGCCAACTCTAGCTCTTTTTTTTTTTTTTTTTTTAATATGTTGAATACACATCACCGATTTCCAAAACTGTGTCTTTTGGCTTCTAGCCCAGATAATTACATTCTGCAGATCTCACCAAACTAATTCTAAGATAGCCAAATAATAATAAAAACCAGCAAATATTTTACAGATTTGCCCAAAGCCACTATCATGCTAATCACACATGATGATTTACACTGAATTTAATCTCATACATTTGGTATCAATATTTTTTGCTCATGATTTATCTAATTTTTTCTTTTTACCTCTGTCTTCACTATTATATAGATGAAAAGCCAAAAACATTTAAAAGTTATTTACAAACTACAACGAAAAAGGTTAATACACATAGACAACATGAACTGACATTGTTTTTTGGTAACTATGTTAATTTAGTTAATCTTATACAGACTATGAATAAGTATGATGTGTATCTGAACTATGTGAAGTTATATCACCATGACTGGGTTGGTGAACTTTGTTAACAAGTTTACCATGAAAGAAAACCAAAACAATCTATAATAGTCAAAAGATATAAAAGCTTGAGTATAGAACGCATATCTTCCTGGCATCAGTTTAAACTGACTCCTCAATCTCACAATATTTGTTTTTTTAGGATGTAGGTAATCATAATTCACTATGGATTCTCTCCTCTTTGTCATCCGTGAATTGTCATGCATTCTTGAGAATGATTGAGGAGTGGTTTCCCATTGCCCTCTGTAGAGTGAACGGACAGAGTTAAATGTAAAATAAATGACAGCACTATCCAACAAAAATTGACAATGTTTGCAATAAGCAATAACAAAAAAAAAGAAATTAAAAGAACAGGAGAAAAATAATATAAAGCAAGGAAACAATATATGCAAGTAATTAATAATTACTGTTAATTACTATTAACAGTAATAAGGCAAAGCAACAATAATATAGCAAAAAGTTCATAAAGAAAGAATTGGGGTTGACACATAAGAGCAAATTTGGATCAGCAAATGTAGCATTCTGACTGCAAGAAGACTGGGACTGAGTCAGATGAAACTAAGGACTGGCCTATTTTATTAGATAGGAAGAAATCCCAGCATGCATATGTGTGCTTCTTCCTAGGAATTGGGGAGAGGCAAAGTGTTTTGCAGTCATTCCAGTAGGAATTGAAACCAACACCTTCTCCACAGTTGAAATTGAGATTCCCTTCTCTTAGACTGGTTACTATCCAAGGCTAAAGGACCTTGTTATTTAACCAAACCATAATTATAAACTATTTCTGAATAACCTTGTTATTTAACCAAACCATAATTATAAACTATTTCTGAAAATGAAAGTTTCACTGATTCCAAGTTTTCATCTGAAATCAAGAAAATACATACTTTAAACAATATGGTCACAATATATGAAGAAAAAACCCCCGAAAAAACAAAAAAAATGATGGGTGTCAGGCTAAACCGACAGCCAGAGGATATGGGTTTAGACTTAACATTATTCATTTCATGCAATCAAGGAAGGAAATGGATTTAAAAAAAAAAAAAAAAAAAAAAAAACTAAAAGCCTTAAGCAAATGAGTAAATGACAAATGGGCTGGCGAAAGATGCAAGATTGTGAGAGTAGGTGGACAAAGTAAAAACACTTATTGTCAAAACCCACAATTCATTTCCAAATTCACATAAGTTATTTCCAAAGTGAACCAACAAAAACCATTCTAAAAAGGAATGAGAATTAAAAACCTAAGCGAATTTAAAACAAGAGAAAGCTTTCCCTTAGGCCATCTGAACATAAAGCAATTCTCCTGCTAAATTACAAAGACGAACTATTGCTAAAGGGGAAATGGAGATAATGCAAAATGGAAGAAGACATTATTCAAGAAGAAAACTCAAAGAATCATTAGTGAAATGCAAGAGGTCACAAAATTTACATTGCTTGCATCTTGTATTCTCTCCAGTCTTAAATTCTTAATCAGCTATCATAAAAGACATGAATATTCTTTTAATTGAATCTCTGGTAAGTCTAGTCTCAACATGCAAAAATGTCCTCTCAGTTACTTTGCCAGCATAGCTGTTTTGGGAATAAGCAAGTGGCTCTTCTGATAAAGATGGAAAAATTTCATAAGCTAAGGTTGGCTAAGAATCAATCTTACAGGAAGCTATTTACTTCAATCGAGAAATTTGGATTTCATAAGCATATACGCCTACTAAAATAATTTCTTTTTTTTGAGATCTATTTTCTTATTTTTTTTTTTAATTTTATTTTTTATCATTTTACCCCAAGAAAGGTGATAATACCTGCCTACTAAAATAATTTCCTGTTTCGACTGCTCTCAGGTTAATTTCCCGTTTTTTTTGTGTTTTTTTTTTAAATTAATTCACACCAAGCAAGGCAATAATGCCACTAGGAGGCAAGGGGATACAGAGAGTTAAATAGAAGACTTTAGTGAGGAGAAAGAACTGGGTTCTGGAAGACAGAAGATGTTGATTGGCTTGCTGCATTTAAATTTTTTAAGATTGTAAGTAGCAAGGAAGCAAGAAATCAGGAGGGAATTCCACAAGTGAGAAGTGCAAGAAAAGGAAATATTAAAATAGAACATAGTTGCATCTAGCTAGTTCAATAGTAAAACAGGGAGACCTAGTTGCTAATCTAGGTAGCACTAAGGAGAACAGCTAATCAGAACAATTGCCATGAAAATATTTGATGAAAAGACAGAGGGCACCAACATCACATCTGTGAGAAAGTGACTGACTGAAGTTGAGATACCAAACCAGGATCAATTACATTACAGACTCTTCTTTATTTTTGTCAATTAACTCTAGATATGGCAGACATGGCAGCAGAATTCAATGCACAGATGATTTATAAATGTGAAAGAAGGGATTCTGATAAGAAAAAATTGTCTGGCATAACAGCGAACCAATTTTCATAGCAATAGACCTAGTGGGTGATTAAATACAATCAGACCACTTCATGTTTCCATAATATTGGAATAGGTTTCAGCATCTGAGAGACCTATATATTTCTTCAGATATTGGTCAGTATTTAAGTCACTTAAATTTTTTAAGCTTGCATCTAATATAAATAAACACATTTCAATATATTTAAACTTATTGAATTAGTATAATTCTTGAAAGAGTATAAGAGGTATTTAGTAACATTTTGCTTAATTTTAGCTTTTTGAGTTGCTTAAATTACATTGACGTCATTCGTGAAACTGCTTAAGATTTAGTTAAATTTGAGTACAATTTCTTATAAACAGGTTGCTCATTAAAATAGTGTGTGTATATATATATATATATATATATATATATATATATATATACACACACACACACATGCTATAGGCTAAAAGTTTTTGGCCACACACTGTATTTCAAAAAAATTGAAGGTTGTATACCTTTTTCAAAACTAATTTACAAGCTCATTTAAGGCCAGTGGGAATTTCTATTTCTGAAGTGTTTCATCAATAATAATAGAACTAACCCATTACTGCAAGTTTTAGCTCTCTTTGTCTAATCTACTTTGCTGGCCAAGAGTAATCTTAGACTGGAGGAGTTCACATTTTTTGTAACCCTCTCTCTAAAAACTTGGATGCCATGCACTTTCTATGTGCCATATCACCTCACAACATAGTCAATCATGGCTCTCCACAATTTCCTGTCCCTTGTAGCTCTAAATAAATTCTGCCTTCTTTATTTCTAAACCCTGTTACACAATCTATTTTCTCAAGCTCACCAAGTGTGTTATGTGCTGTTTTCCTCTGTCCCTCTTGCTCATTTTCTTCCCTCCTTTCTCATTTTGTGCTCCAGAAATTTCAACTGTCTCTTCCCATTGTTACATATAAATTGACTTTTTGTTTCAGTTTTCTCTAAAATCTTGTTGTTGCTCACATGTTCAGTTCATGTTATCCTCAGTATCTTTCTGTAGAACCACATTTCTGTTGCTTCAAGTCTTTTTGATCTTTGAGGAAATTGTCCAACATTTACTACCATACAGTAGGATATATCAGGTCATAGTTCAGCACTATTTTTTTTTTATTGTTGTTTTTAATGAAGACTTTTTGCTGCTTAGCTTTTGAAATGCATCTTCAGATTTCACTGTTGCATTTTCCATCTTCTGCTAGAACACTTCCAAGATATTTAAATTTTTGTACTTGGTTGATTTTGGTATCTGCAATTTGTAATTTACATTTTGGATTCATCCTTTTGCTAATAACCATGCATTTTCTCTTCTTGCATTTTATGTTTAGTCCTTTCTTCTCTCTTTCCTCCACTACCTATAGAAGCTTTTGTATTTTTTTTTTCTATGTCTACTATTAACACTATGTTTTCTGCATATTTCATGTTGTTAAGATTGTGGCTGCCAATACTGAATCCTGGTAGGACATCTAATTCTCCCAAAACTGCCTCACTGTAAAGGTTGATTAAGTCCACTGAGAAGACACATCCTTGTCTTACAACACTTTTTATTTTCATATATCTGCTGAACTCATTTTCTATCCATTTGTAGTTGGTTTGTTGCCAATATAGAGTCTTGATTATTCTGATGTCCTTCCCAAATATGTCCAGGTTGCTAACAGATGTTTGTGGCATAATTTATCAAATGCCTTGCATAACTAACGGATTAAATAGTTTCAGCATCTGAGCTTAGTATGAAGGTATGACACTAATTATTAAATCTAAATGATGGCCTCAAATTTTAACCTATAGTGTGTATGTGCATATTATATATATTAGTGATGGGACAATATCAATATTTTTACCGATTCCAATACAATTCCCAATACTGTTCTAAATTTCCAATTCCAATACATACAATGATTAAAATCCATTATTTTCAGGCTGTACAGTTGGTTTGGGAAACTTAATGAACAAAGTACATGTATCAATAAAACATTAAGTAGAAAAATGAATACTAAATCTTATGAAATAAAATTAGATATTCTTTTTATTTAAAAAATTAGGTAATAGTTTAAACAAAGAGAACAATTTCTTTAAGTGAATCATATTAAATTCCTAGCTACTCATATTTCAGTCCTAAAATTCTTAAATTATAATCTAAGAACATTATCATCTCTCCTGTTTCCTCTTTTAGCCAATTTCTTTTTAGTAAGTAAATGCTACCTCCAATGCTAAATAACCATTCACTTTCAACAGAAAAGGGAGGTGCTGATAGATATTTCCTGACTAAAAGTGGCATGTTGAGAAATTCATTTTTATTTGAATTCTACCACTGAAAAACAATCACTTTATATTTTTTAATGCAATATGCAAGATAAATGAAAAGTAACTCCATTTTATGTAATTCCCACTAAAGGAAACGTAAATGCCTACCACCACCCTTATATGATCCTTTGGATTAAATGCTGATATTCCTAATATGGAATTTTATTTTTAATTTCTACTTAAGAATAATTGAAAATTTGAATTTCTTAAATAAAATTTATATAAGATTCTAAATTTTTTCTAGGTTTTTTAAATGCCGAAAACACTTCCTTTTTATAAATTAAAAAAAAAAATAATTATCTGAAAAAAAGAGGCCAGCAGAACAACATGAATTCATTTTGTGTTTATATTACATAATTTTGATTATACTTATTAAATTAATAATTTATAATATTAACAATGAATTAACAATGTTAATTCATTGTTAATACTAAACAATGTTTAAAAAGAAATTGGAAAAAAAATTTATTTTGAACTGAAATAGACTTTAGCAGACTTTATGGAAAGTTCAGAAACTGAGTAGAAACTTGCACATCGAGTTTTTTCCCCTCACACAAGTAAAATAAATTTACATCATACTTAGGTGTTATTATGATCTATAGATTTTAGTTTTACTGATAGTTTAAAATCAATAAATATTCATATTTTTTATCATGAGTACCAGGAATGGAAAATTAAGTTTTAAACAAAAAAAATTTCTCATTTTTATGTGGTAGTGACACCAGTTCAAGAAAGATATTTGTGTCACTACCACACTAAAAAAGAGAATGAAAATGAGAGTGAAAATATCCACTCTTTGCCTGAAGAAGGTTGCGAGACCCGAAATATTTGTTGCAAAATTATGGAAAATAAAGCATAATATATATATTTTTAAAAAAATCCACATTACAATCAAAAACGTTTGTGGCTTCTCTCTTCTTTTTAAGATTATATATATATATATATATATGTGTGCACACACACTAAATGTAATGCTACTTTAACATAGAAAGAAATGTTTGTGATATCAACTGAAAAAGATATCTGCAAGGAGTCAGATAGAAAGACAATATTAGCCAGAAATATTTAGAAATAAATTTTTCTGATTATTGTCTATAAGTATTGACTGGAATGAAACAACAAAATCTGAGACAGCTGAAGGCTTTGACATAACCTTGGGGAGAGAAGGGCTACTTTTGACTATCAATACTTTAATATGTGAGAAACACAGGTGCTGTCTTAGAAGCAGATACTTCAGTCATAAAAACAATCAGAAACAAAAAAACAGGCCATTATTTCACACAATACTTATATTGTAAGTATTGTAAGTTGTAAACACATCAGAAAAGAAAATTAATTTGAAAGTTTTAAAATTTATTTTGGCTATTGATATGCAAGCAAGACATAATATTACCCCTGGAAAGATTTATTTGACTAGCAACTTTTACCTGAATGCAATCACTTGATTTTTTCTTATATAATGACCGGTTACACGTGTCTGCCAATCACTATCACAGACATGTGCTCAGGCACATTTGTGTTTGTTCAAAACCCACAGAGCCCAACTGTAGTTTTACTTCAAATATGCTGAGCAGACATTAGTTACTGTTTCTGGGAGAGCGCACAATTTGTTATGATGTGCACTTTGAACAATGCCTGTATGCACAGGCCCTCAGTCACAATGACTTGTAACAGCACAACCATCAACAGACAGTTTCGTATACCCAATTTCAATCACAAGGTTTGGGTCAACCCTGATGTCATTTTCAGGCAGTTTCTAAAAGTGGCGCATGCTGTGAGAAGTTTACTCACCTTCTTGACAAATCAATCATGGTGTGATTCGACTTACGTTCCCTGGTCATAAAGTGAAGGTTTACCATTTGGTCATGCACCCATTTTCATAACAGAGTAAGTATGCAAAAATTCACCTGTCTTTCAACCGTGTGCCAATGCCTTGGTGGAAAATCTCCAACTGTTAGTGAAACAGTCTATAGATGACTGTGTGTGTGTATATATATATATATATATATATGTGTATGTGTGTGTGTGTATGTGATTAGTGTATACGGAATGAATTCCGATAACCAACAATTACTATTCTTAAAAGAGTGCACAGTACAGAGTAGAGCAGATAATTATTTATTTAAAAATTATAACATAAATATGTTATAAAATCACTACAAAAATAGCTGTTTTGTTTCAACAAAACATCACTTATCAAGTGATGATGTTGAATGTAAAATAAATCTATTTTACATTCAACATCATCACTTGATAAGACACCGTAGGTGTTGAAACAAAATGGCTATTTTTGTAGTGATTTTATAACATATTTATGTTATAATTTTAAATAAATATATTATATATATATATATATATATATATATACACACACACAAAAGCTGTTTTCTGATTTTATCCAAATTATGTTTCTCTTGTACACATTCATCTATTACAACTTAATACCTATGCATATTTTATTTAAATTATTGCCAGCTACTTATATATGTAAAAACTATAAATCTATAAAAACAGAGAAATAAATAGTAATTTATTCAGTAATGTGAACTATTTCCTTTCTCTCAAAGTGCTTGTTGCAGAAACATTTTCTCTGCAACAATTACTAGCCAAGAAGAAATTTTTAAGTAAAATGTTAAGATCTCAACATAAGTGACACAGGCCCTTGAGCAAAGGCAATTTTCCTCAGTTTTCAAAACTATTTTCCACTTTGATGATCCAAATTTTGAGAAAAAATAAAGACAACTTTATTTTTTGTTTGTTCAATTCAAGAAAATTCTTTGACACCAAGAATAGATAATAGTGTAAATTATTCACCAACATCATCTTTAGAAGTAAAACAGCAATAATTTAAGCAAGGATAAAAAGTGAAGGGGGAGAAAAGAAAGAAAGGATAGTATCCATGGAATACAAAGTGATGGGGAGGGGTTCAAGCCAAAAGATGACAGCAGCTGAAACAACACCTACAAACAAGTTGCCTTCACTCTTTATTTTTTCCTTAATGGCCAGTATTTGGGAGGTTTAAAGAAAATTGCTGACTGCAAGTCTTGGAAATGGATAAGTTTCAAAATAAGCAATGCATCAACAAGACATTTTATTGAAAGATACATGCACCTGCTCACTATACTTTTTACGGTGAAATTGTGGCTGACAGCTTGTATCCAAGTATGCCTGTCCACTAAGGAAGCTAAGCAATCCCTGTTGCAGATAACTGCTCAGGCACATTTGTGTTTGTTCAACATCCACAGAGCCCATCTGTGGTTTATACTGCAACTATGCTGAATGAACCTTAGTTACAGTTTCTTGGAAAGAGTGTATTATCTGACATGATCAACAGTTCGAACAAAGCCAGAACATTGAAACCCTCAGTCACAATGACTTGTGACTTCATGCTAGCACAATCATCAATGGCACCCAAATAGCTCAGTCTACCTAATTTGATTCACAAGGTTTGGGCCAAACTGTAGTATGGTTTTCAAGCATTTTCCAAAAGGTGCCTTGCACTGGGATCACCTCATCAGGCTGATAACATCAAGAGGTCACTTTCCTGATAAATTGACCACAATGAGATTCAAACCAGAGTCTCATGGTTAGAAAGCAAACATTCTAACTCCTCGGCCATGCACCCATGCACTTTTCACAGTAGTTAACTGCTGAAAATGAAGTAAATATATATTGAATCCTTTTGAGATATGGATTGAATTATATTGGGGGGGGGAATATGAACTCACTCATAGAATGAATGAAATTTTACAATTGGAAATTAATATTCTCAAGGCTGTATTGTGTTTATTCATAGAAGTTTCCTTTTTAATACCAAGTCTCTTCAAAACACACGCAATCATGGCTCTCCACAAATTCCGTTTCTTCATTATGACTATGGGGGGGGGGATAGTGGAGCAGTTTCCTGTTCTCTAGAGATTTAAATTAAGAATATTCTTTTACCTAGTTTGGTTGCTAACCAAGGCTAGAAATCCTAGTCTGCTCTACTATTTAACCCACTAACTGTAGAGAGAAGAGACAAATTCATACCTTTCCTAAGGGCATTTGTGCAGAAATAAATGCAACAGACAAGGTAGGAATTTTAACTGAACCTGCCTATCTTACTTCACATGCCAATAGCCATTACATTACCAACACATTTATTCACATTACAATTCTCCTTTTAACAACCACTTGAAACTTAATTTTATTAATAAGCAGACAGAAATATCTTTCTCAAATCTAGGTCTCTATTTGACTTTAGTTAATACAGTTATGTTTGTAAATGCTAGAGCAGAAAACTAAAAAAAAATAAATAAAAACTGATCAAAGCTTTCAATACAAATGCTCCCATGTTAGAGTCATATAGAAAAAGAAAAAAAAAATTATTCAATATGACATTCAAACTATTTTGAGCAGCAGCATACTTGTAAAATTCACAAACTCTAAATAGCAGGAATAAAAAAAAAAAAAAGACATGGTTAACCCAGATGATGGGAATTTTCATCTTTACAGTTCTCTGGCTCAACTGCAATTGTTGGAAACTACTGCCATACTTTAATGGGTGAAGGATGAAAGTTTGGAAAAATCAGTACAAAGGTATGCCAGTGGGCTACAATCCAAATAAAATACTACACTGTAACACAGTTTTATTTCGTAACTTCAGGTCTCATCTCTAACACAGAGTAAAAATGAAGAAAAATACAGCTAATTTAATCAATACTAAAAAAATACAAATAAAGCCAGAGAGTAAAAAAAAAAAAGAGCAGAAAGAAAAAAAACACAAGATGAAATTGAATATGATGTTAATTTTTACTCTCAGCAACTAACATGATAATGAAGGGAATCTGCAAAGAAGCTTTACAAGGAATTTCCTGTAAATGACATGCACGATCCGATGCATCCAATTTGTCATTACGATGGCTAATACCAGTGGCCTGATATTTCTGGCTTCTCAGGACATGCAGGCTTGTTTTTCCTCTTATTTGCACAGAACAATTACAAACTTCTTTTTTTATCCTTAAGCAAGTAATTTTAAAAGTAATATTAATAAATAGACAAAGATATTTCATGACCACCTGACATCATTAGTAGCTGTGTGTGTTCTCCTTGGTGTATTACAAAGGAACAAAAAAAATATACTATGACTTAATGAATGCCAGACCACCAACATTTAGGAACAGATTTCACATTGATGCGTGCACACACACACACACACACACACAATTGTTTATGTAGATATAGAAGTAGATAGAGGAGGTAGATGTAGATAGAGGAGGTAGATGTAGATAGAGGAGGTAGATGTAGATAGAGGAGGTAGATGTAGATAGAGGAGGTAGATGTAGATAGAGGAGGTAGATGTAGATAGAGGAGGTAGATGTAGATAGAGGAGGTAGATGTAGATAGGGGAGGTAGATGTAGATGATGGAGGTAGATGTAGATAGAGGAGGTAGATGTAGATAGAGGAGGTAGATGTAGATGGGGGAGGTAGATGTAGATGGGGGATAGATGTGATGAAGAAGATAGAGGAGGTAGATGTAGAAGTAGATAGAGGAGGTAGATGTAGAAGTAGATAGAGGAGGTAGATGTAGAAGTAGATAGAGGAGGTAGATGTAGAAGTAGATAGAGGAGGTAGATGTAGAAGTAGATAGAGGAGGTAGATGTAGAAGTAGATGGAGGGTAGTAGATGTAGAAGTAGATAGAGGAGGTAGATGTAGAAGTAGATAGAGGAGGTAGATGTAGAAGTAGATAGAGGAGGTAGATGTAGAAGTAGATAGAGGAGGTAGATGTAGAAGTAGATAGAGGAGGTAAAAAATAATAATGTAAAATTATATTCATTCGCAAAATACTCCATAAGAAAAAGGAGTAAAAAAAATACATTAACTAATAAAAATTCACAAATTTATCATCAGTAACCAGACAACATATTTTGAAGAAATTTGACATGAGGGAGAAGAAAGAGATAATATCTGGTGTAACTCCTTTATTTTTTTGAAGAAAAGAAAGAAAAAAATAGTTGTGCACAATTTTTCTAGCATCATCAAATTTAACATGACATCTCAATCAATAATCTGTCCATGTTATTTTCTTCAATCTTATCAAATGTGATCTATACATTTTTTTTTTTTTTAAATGCCAAGTAATATTTCAGTGATTATGTTTCTTAAAAGAAACAGGCCAAAAATCTCATCTCGCTTTCAACCGACAGTATTTTATTGCATAGATTCAGAATCTTGAGTAATAAAACCAAACAAAAGTCTGCAAACATGTTGCATTTAACAAGTTAAACACCAAAAAGAAAAGAGGAAATAATAATCCCAAAAGATGTAGACAGTCAATTCAATTGTAAAAAACACCAAATTGACTTATCACAACTTTATAACAAGATTTTAAAAAAATATTTTCATTTAAAGTAATTCCAATAATTACAGGGGGGAAAAAACTGTATACTAATTATGCACATAATCCATAATGTTATTATGTTAGACAACAGCTGGACATCACAAGTAGCAGACTGGCATCCAAGAAACCAGAAACAGAAAAGAGAAAGGCCTTTGTTGAAGTGGAATCAAATGATAAGGAATATTGACAAGAACTGGCAAACTATAACTAGAAACAGAAATAAACAGCACAAGATGATGGAATCAATCGGATGATAACAAATGAAACAGAATTCATAATGTTTGATTTGTATCTTTATGGATTAGTTGAGAAACTATAAAGCAGATTTACATAATTTGTATTGCATGCAAAATGAGCATTAAGGTTGTTTAAAGAGATTTAATTTTTTTTTTTTTGTGAGAATTGATTTTTTTTGAAAATGAACATACAAAAGAAAATTATCCCAGTGCTTTATTTTATATAGGTTTATATTTGGTTTTCTCTCTCATACATATACCTGCACACACAGGTAAAAATTGTCTTGGTTGAAACCAATCCTGATATGCCAAAGCATGCTTTCCAAATATCCTATGGAAAATCTAAATCTATATTAACATTCACATGGGTTTTTTTTCAAGTCTTAAAGTTTTTTTTTGTTTTTTTTTTGTTTCTTTTGTTGTTACAGCTTATCAAGATTATACAGATTTTTTTCAACCTATCTTGTCTTCACATGTGAATTGTTCATATTTCTTTTTTAATAATCAAATATATTTAAAAGGTTTGTTCCTAAATTTTACAAAGTTTTAATGAGGTTAGGATGTTTCTTTTTATTCTTAATGTTTCTATTATTTGTAGTTTTTTTTACAGTTTATATGATATTGTATTTTTGTATTTCTTGTTTTGTTGGATGGCAATAGGCAATTTAGCTCAACTATTATCATAAATGGTAAGTTAATCAGTATGATAATGCAGTAGTTATGTAACCAATACAGGTGTTGTTTGAAATGCCATTATTTAGAGACATTCAAGAAATAGGCAAGTGAATTCACAGATAATACCAATTTGCTGAATTTATTTATTTTTTGTATCATTGGTGATGCTCATGTTAAAGGTTTTGAATTTTTCACAGTTGAGTGGTGAGTTTAATTTGTTTGAGATATATATATATATATATATATATATATATATATATATATATATATATACACACACACACACTTAAAAGCTGGCATTTAAGCTAGGTGCTGCAGATGGTTGATTGGGCCTTCATCACAATAGGCAGGGAAGAGTAGATGCAATAGGCAACAGCAAACTACCGAAGAAGTCAAAATTGATAAATTTTATAGTTATGTATGCTGACTTGGTATAGAAGTAATTCTTTCAGGAATGGAGATATTTGAAAAAAAATCCCAAGGATAGATTTATATTTTGACATTTTTACTTTTGTTTATAAATGCTTATTAGAAAATAAAATCCTTACATTTGACTTGATAAAGTCAATCAGAGGACGAAACATGTTTGCTAAGTTTTCCTTTTGTCTTTATTAATATTGTCCTTTTACAGATATATTGTTATAACTGAATTTTTTTTTTTTTTAACGTGTGTCTGTGTGTGTACACATATACACACTACTTGGCCGTCAATAATCAAGTAGATTTTTTTTCTTGCAGTTATTTTTATTTGATCTATTAAAACTAAAATAGCAGCAACAATATGATTGCTGACTTCAGCAATTGCCTTACTTGTCACCACATCAAAATGTAGACACAAAGAAAAAAAGAAAAAATTCTAAACTGCTAAAGAACAAAAATAATAAAAAAGAGTGCAATGAAACGTAATGGGAGGAAAATAAAGACATTATTTGAATACCTTCCTCATTAAAAAACAATTTAAGCCACCTGAGACATGGCTATTTACTGAATAAAATAAAGAGCAATAAAAAAAAAAAAAAAAAATGAAGACCCACTTCAAGGACAGAGAGAGTGAGTAAAAAAAAATTATAAATAAATGTAGTGCCTATATATGTGTTTTATAGGAAGAGACTAGAAACTGTCGCTAACAATTAGAAAAAGATAGCTGAAATTTTGTGAATGAGGAAAAAAGGTTTGGAGAATTTAATACTCATAGGAGATATCAATGACAAGAGAAACAGGAAAACAGCAAGAAACCTAGTTGACTAATTCAAGAAAGTGGATGAAGGAAAATGTACCACAAAAAGCAAGAGATATTGTAAAGTAGTAATTGTTTAAAGTAAAAAAAAAAAAAAAAAAAAAAAGACAGGAAGTTGTAGAGAGCCATAACTGCACACATCCTAATGGGACAAGGCACACGCACACACAGAATATTCTCACTTTTCTTTTTCAGTCAGCATTCTAGATATATTAGTAAAACATCTTCAGGCATCAAGTAAGAGTAGATAGCTTCATCTATCGCCCAGTTCACACTCCTCCCTGTTCTTTTGAACAGGAGTAAAAGGTTTAAGATTCATTTCTGTTTCCTTCTAAAGTCTACTTCAACTCTATACTTTCAACATCTCCATTTGAAATTTTATTTAATTATTTTTCATTTTCCTTGAAAGGAATAAATAGGTTCTGGTGAACACACCTCACTGACCTTTTGAACAGGAGCATGGGTTTGTCCCTGGCTCAAGTTCAAGTTTCCGGTCCTTTCTAAAATCTTTTCATTCTCTTTCACTCCCAGTAACCCCTTGCATCTTAGCAAAATTGTTGCCTTGAAAAATTGATTTAAAAAAAAAAAAAAGCCTCCAATATATAAATCAATACTAATGTATCCATAAACCAATTTTAATTAAATTTCATGTCTTCTGAACGTACTTCCCAAATTCATAAAACTCAAGAAATTTTTAAAAACTATTTCTTTTCATTAAAATCTTAACAATTCCTAATTTCAAGCTAAAAAAAATATTTTATTTCTTATGTTAATATTATCTCCAGGATATTCTTACTAGATTTAGTTATGATGATTCTAGCAGGACTAGAAGACCTACAAGGATTTATTATTAGGAGATGTAACTATAACATTATGTGTTTCACAGATGACACCATGCTGATAACAGATTTGTCTTGGTCTCATGACTTCAACTGATATTAAAATAGAATGTTTATATTGAATCAATTGCTAGGTGTGCTGGTAGGAAAGTTGGTTCCATCTTGCATGTTTATGGATCTACCATCCATAGATACATTGAATATTGCTGCCATATCTAGTCTGGTGCTCCTACTATATATGTTGAGATTCTCAGAAAAATCCAAATAAAAAGGCCTGTAATATTTTCTGTCCTGACATCTCAACTTCAGTCACTTTTCCACCACTGTGATGTGGGTTCCCTGTGCTTTTTCTATAAATATTTTCATGGTAATTGTTCCACTGAGCTTTCCTCCTTGGTACCTCCACCATATTAATTTAAGCGTACTGCTAGATTGGCAACTAGGTCAACATTTTACTGTTGAAATAGCTAGAGGTAATCTTAAAGTTCTATTCTAATAGTTTTTTTTCCTCACACTTCTTGACTGTGGAACTCTTCTGGTTTCTTGCTTCCCTGCTAAAATCTTCAAAAATTTAAATCCAGCATCAAGTGCCATCTTTTGTTTTCCTGAATCTTGTTATTTTATTGTCCTTTCTCCTCACTAACTTCTTATTTTCTTTCACTCTCAGTAACTCCTTGCATTTTAGTGTCATTATTACCTTCCTTAGGATGAAATGATTATATATGGAACATTACTTGAAGCAGTTTTTATTGCTTCCCAGAGATATTCTTTATTTGAATACTGTTTTCCATTCTCCTATAAATCTCTTTTAATGATAAACTACAAGATTTCCATTGATTAATGTGTAGAAAGGCTGATGATGGCTCATTCCATTAACTTGAAACCTTTTAGCAATGTGGCAATTGTCAACTTTAAAGAATTTGAACTATAGAGCCAATACCTGAGAAAAGGGATGCTTTATTGTTTTATCTTGCTTCACTTGAATGAAAAAAAAAAAAAAAAAAAAAAAAATTTCAATTTATTTGCAAAATCCGACATTGCATCATAATGTCAGCTTCAACACCTGCGAGGCTTTTCCACACCAATGACTTTCCTTTGATATTGTCCAAGGCAAGCAGAAAGCAGGGCCTGTTATGAACATCACAAAAACAGAAATTGCTTAAAAAATAAAATAAAATAAAATAAAAAAATTAAAATAGATGATAGGAGTGATGTCAAAATTTTTTATAATTTTCCCAAGTCTGTGGAGAGCATTACCAATTTCTGATTTGATGAGTTGTATCAGAATGTCCGCTTTTTAACACCACTCTTTGGACAACCAGACCCTCCACATATTAAAAATTCTGGCAACCTAATTGAAAAACTAAAGGGAATAAATGACAGATAAACTCATGGTTAGCTTAGACATCAAATCTCTTTATAGCAATGTTCCTGTTAGTAAATGTTTAAATTTAAAAAAAAAAAAAAAAATCCAGTATAATCAAAAATAAACCTCTCCCTACCAATAGAATAAAATTATAAAAAATTGCCAACATCATCACAAACCAATGTTATTTCACTTTTAACAAGCAAAAATTCTGATTATAGATGGGATTGCTGCTTAGTGAAGTTTTAGCCTTCCTGTTCATAGAGTTTCTTGAATTTGGTTCCTTTTCAAAGTATTTTTCCTAAACAATCAACATAATGGAAATATGTTGATGATACTTTATTAATATATCCCTGTAAAACAACATTACTTATAAAACTGAAATGAACAACACATTACCTTTCTTTGATGTCATGTTAAACCATACTGATAATGACCTCAAACTAAGTATCTATTGTAAATCTACTAATAAAAAATGATCTTGTAAATTTCTATTTCTACCATAACAACAAAATAAAATCTGGAATAATTATCAGATTCTATTTAAAAGCATTTAGAATCTGTAGATCAATATTTATGTGATGAATAGAAATGCAATGAAAATACTCTTAAGCTTCTCCAATACCATAATTATTTCATATATAATGCAAAACAGAAAGCTGATGAAATATTTAAAAAAAAAAAAATAAATAAATAAAAGAATGAATGATATGAACTTAATGAAACAAGATACATTACACTACCTACCAACTCTATCACAAATACATTTGAAAGGAATATATTTAAACTTAAGATAAAATTTATTACAACTATTTCTAATAAGACTTAAAACAACCTAAAACAGGAAATTACTCTATAGCTTGTAATGATGCCACAAAGAATGCATAAGAGAGATCTTGAGGAACTTAAATAAAAGATTATACAAAGAAGATCTTTTACAAAACAACTCTCTCAATGCATAATGAGTGACCATAATTTTGATTTTAAAAAATGTTACTTCAATCCAAAGAGAAAGCAATTTACTGAAGGTGAATGTGTATAGAAAGTGCACTGATTGCTAAATTTTGCATCCAGGTTCTTATATTTCACTTCTCTTGGCAGATCTTCTGTCGTCACAATGTGGCACAGTTAAAAACGAAAATGATAAAAACAAAATCAAAGACATAGGGAAACTGAAGGAGATCAGCTAGGCCATGTCTAGACATGTCCAACACAAAAAAAAAAAAAAAAAAAAATTAATCCCCCCCCCCAATTACATCATAATAACAGATACCGGCATTTATATCTCTCCCTCCCCACCTACATGTACATAATTCCATCAATAAAAATATTATTTTAGTCCAAAGAAGTCCTTCTAGAGCAAGGGTCCGCAACCTTTTAGAGAGGGTGGACCATGATAGCAAATGTACTATAATATTGTCTCAACCTATTGTCTTGACCTCAGACTGTTCCATCCAGAAGACTGCCTTGATCTGGAGTTTTAAAGAAAAACAACAAAGTTAATGTTATATTATTTAAACAAGGTTCCTTATTTTACGGTAGGAATAACAATATATGACAATCACAAAAAAATGCAAATTCCTTACTACAATTAAGTTGGCAGGGCAGACAAAAAATCCTTTGCAGGCCAGATGTGGCCCAAGGACCGGAGGTTGCTGAACCCTGTTCTAGAACAAGGAACAGTCTTCTAAAACTGAGGCTTTCTTTTGTTTCGTCTAACTACAGTGGATAGCAAAATCATTTACGTTATATTTATTCAGAACAGTCAATAACCAAGGCAAACATCATATAATCCCAATGATATTGTAGAAGAATTTTTCCTTACAGAGTTAAAAAAAAAAAAAAAAAAAAAAAAAAAAAAAAAAAAAAAAATGTAATGACCATATTAGACAACCTACTTTACTAATGCCATAAAAAGAGACAGACAAAGAAGCAAGGGATACAATGGATAACAACTGATAAAAAGTAAAAAGAAAATTTATTTTAGATCCGTTTGCTTCAAGTAGTTACTTGGTTTTCATTCACTTGAGTGAAAGCTCATTAAAAATAAATTTAAAAATGCTCATTAAATCTGAAAACTGACAATTCTGACCGAAATAAAAGAAAGAAAATATGTTAACACTTTTTTTTAATGGTTTGCATCAATCTGTTTGAGAAGATTTATAACAGCTGCCACTTAAAAAAAAAAAAAAAAAAAAAAAAAATATAAATTGTGCAAAATAAGAAAACAAAAAATTACCCAATTAGAACAATTGAATTGAGAAAGTCTAATAAAATTAGAAAATGTATATTTTTATAAGACATATTGAATATATATATATATATATATATATATATATATATATAAAAACACACACACAAAGTGATAATGATTGTTTAAAATAGTTTAAGAAATAATGAGAATGAAAATTCCAGGCCTAGAGCTAAAAAGAAAATTCTAACTAGTAATTTAAATTAAGATATACGAAAACGTTTAGAAAGTACTTTGATCGCTAGTTCATCCACAATAAATTTGCATCAATGTTCTTGTGTGTCTCCATTGTTGGCAGATCTACTCTTATCACAATGTCGGATATTTAATAACAATGACGATGGAAAGAAAAAGAATCTAAATGAAAATGACTAGATTATATACCCAAAGCACATTAAAAATAATTTATTTCTAAATTTAAAATTTCATTTTTTTTTTTTTAAACATTATTCACACTTATCCTCATCGTCATTGCCATATTCACAACGTTTCGGCCGTTATATGTTCCAGCCTTCTTCAGGTGATTGGAATTTCAAACTGAATCCTTTATTTCGTCCACAGAAGTAGATTGTTCTAGTTCCATGTGCCATACCTCTTCCAGATGTCTCAGTTATTTCCCGTTAACGCAACTCTCCAAGTTTTTTTGGTTCACCACTGCTGTGGACTGGTATTGAACTCACAACTCTTTGGGTCTAGTCACTGAATCTAACCAACGTCTTTATCCACTGGGCCATGTGTCCTCGAGTTAAAAGGAAATAACAGACACCTAGAAGAGGCATGGTACATGAAACCAGAACAATCTACCCCCGTAGATGAAATAAAGGGTTCAATTCAAAATTCCAATCACCTGAAGAAGGCCAAAGTGTACAATGACCAAAACATTGTGAATATGGGAAAATGAGGATATCAGTACGAATAATGTAAATAATGTAAGTCGCCACAAATTGATTACAAAAATGAATTAATTTGAATGGAGTTTTAAAATCTGTATCAAATCAGCTTCAGAATTCTAAATCTGGTCTGTACCTAGATGAGTGACCACTTGGGAATACCATAGAAATTATTCCTGAAAAATGTGTGTGTATAACACAAACATTTTTCTACACATACACAATACTTCCTCTGAAGGCTTTTAACATTTCCTTTAGATTTAAAGATAAAAAAAAAACAAAAAAAAAAAACGAAAGAATACAGCAGCAAGACACTTTTGTAATAAAGAAAATATTAAAATTCACAAATTGTTTTGTTTTCACTATGCTCTATTCATTCAGATACAATTTAGAACTAATGATTTACTGGGAACTTGAAATAATCCATCAAGTGTTGGCAGTTCGAGATAATTATATAAGTTAACATTGCATTGCAATTATCAGCTACTGTTTTTGAAATCTTACTTATTATAAAACGCAGATTGTGTGTGTGTGTGTCTGTACGTTTATATATTGGATCAGATTTCCTACATTTTTCAACCGATTTCAACAAAACTTCACAGGATTACGTAAAATTACCTTGCGGTGGTTCTGACAGCGCCAAAAATTGGAAAAACAATTGTTTTTGCATGAAATCAATTTGAAAACATGATTAAGAGGCATTAATGAAAGGGGGACAACTCATATCGAATTATACTTATTAATATCAAACTAATTAAGACATGCATGTCCATCAACCTTAAACAATAATCTTTGTCAATTTTATTTTTCAGTCTTTATGATGGTCGATACTTGATCTATCTCTTACTGTTACATCCCCAGGCAACGCCGGGCTCTACTGCTAGTATATACTATTCTTGTGTATATTACACCAATAGTTCATCAAAAGAATGGTTGGTACCTTCACTAGTTTTTTGAAGATAAAATTAAATATCAGTTTAGAAACTAGAGTGCATTTTTTTTTAAAAGGGCTTATTTCTAAAGTGGTGGATTTTTATTATTAATCTGACAGATTTTATTACCTTTTTAGTGGATACTCATATTTGAGAAAAAGCTCCGTTTATTTATTAAACAGTCAAGCTAGTAAAATAAATAAATATACTGCTTATTAAATAAACAAAGTGTCTATTCAAATATGGGGTAGACACTAAAAATAAAGTTTAAGTAATAAAAATGGGCTCATCATGATCCTTTAAGAAATACTTTAGTAATTGTCATCAGTTTATATTTTAAGCTTTTGTATTTTTTTTTTTTTTAGCTTTCCTACATTCATCCAGAGAACAGTTACTGTAGCAGTTTTAGATAGATTGAAGTTATTTTCAAAATCATCAACCTTAATTGGATAATTCATTCTGTTCATTATGATAGATTTTATGGCATATAAACACCTGAAACATACCGCACAAAATAAAAAATTAAAAAAAAAATAAATAAATAAATAAAATAAAAAAATCTCAAGTCTTATGAATGAAGTTGATGTATCTGGTGGACTAACATTTTTACCTAGGTGCTGTAGACAAACAGTATTTGTACCTAACTATAATAATATTTATATGTAAATAAATCTTATATAGCATCAGACTTGTGTAAATAGATGGATGAACAGGGAGTAGGAAGAGGGGGTAGTAAAAATATTATTGCCAAGAGCTACAAAGGATAGCAAATTATAGAGAGCCATGACTGACCACATCCTGAAGAGACATGGCACATAGAAGATAGCAAGTTTCTTGTTTTGTTTTTTATTGAAGGATTAGCATATTCTTGAATTCTATCCAAACACTGCAGACCAAAATCACCTTTTCATGTAAAAGAAGAGATGATCCTGTTTATCATACACTGCCTACATGTGACTTTGCTTGCATATATACAGTGTGCAGCAAAAATATCTCCCACATAATGGTATGATATTACCTACATGAAGACACCAGTACCACTAATGTCTTATGATTATGTGAGAGGTATTTCTGCCACACCTTGTATAATGTGTGTGTGTGCGTGTTACATGTGCTTGTGCCATTTAATGTATACACAAGTACACCCACATATACACACACACAATTTGACAGAGTTTGAAAAAAGACATTGGGATAATACATTCCCTTCCTACACACTCAGTCTAGACAACCACTAACCTTGGCTGAGCAATAAAATAAATTTGGAAACAAGAAAATGAAAATATAAAATGAAATGGACTAAGTTTGACAATTATTTTAATATATTTTCTGTTTATATGTTATTTTTATAGATACAAATATTTACATTTATAATAAACATTATTAGCTACATTTACTGACCTGTATGTCTGAAAAATTTCATAAAAAATACGTGTCCAATAGGAATCGAATGTGTATCATATGCGGAACTGTCATATAACCTGATGTGCTATACCATTTAGATACAGAGCATTTACTTAAATATTTGTATCTATAAAAATAACATATAAACAGAAAATATATTAAAATTATATATATATATACACACACACACACATATATATATAAGCATGAATTTGTAAACAGTGACTGCTACTGCTGATAATGCAAAGCTCTTCTATGAACTGAGCACTCTTTGTCACTGGCATGTTTATTCAAAATAAATACATAAAAATTCACCTTCCTCTCTGCCAAGAGACAATAGCTTAGGGGAAAAAAATCTCCAACTGGTGCCAAATCAGTCAGGTTTTGAACCTGGCTTGAGGCACCTGATGTCTAGCCACACTGACGAGCTGTGATACAGTGAAACAGTCTGCCTGTGGATCACACACACACACATATATATATATATATATATATATATATATATATATATATATATATATATATATGCATGTATGTCTGTATGTGTCTGTAATAATTCAGTAGATATTCTTCAAAAAGATATGTAGTAATGGCCATAGTTGGACACGAGTTGGCAACCACCATGTAATAATCAGATAATATTTTGGTAATAAATAGAATTACTTTTTAAAGAGGTTTTTAAAATTTTTTAGGAATATTTACAGACCTGATATTGTATGTGTTATGGGATATTACCCATAATAATAATGGACTATTCCATACTTAATAAATACTGCGCCTCAGGAGTAGGCAAGGAGTCAGTCGCTCAAGTCTTGAAGGACAGATCGGTTGAACTCTTTGCCTTTGGGCAGGGAGGAATCTGAAGGAGGCTACGCCAAAGGGCGGATTCTCTTTCGGGGAGGTAAACCGACCCTGAACCCGTTTATACGGGTTCAATGGGCATATTTTTGACCGAGCCCACGGGCTCAGAGATTCCATGTTAAACCGGCCTTGTGCCATATGACGCCCTCGTGGGAGGGGGGACTGAATATCTTCAGTAGTTCAAGTCAAGTCGAGTCGAGTCGAGTCAGAGGCAATCCGAAACAGAATCGCGTTCAGACAATTACTGCACGACATTGGAATAGTGATACTGGTCAAGACTACATTGTTCTCTCTACTAAACCTGATTGTTCATAATAACACTTCTACTTTGTATATATTCCTGTTTGTAATATATCTGTTATTCCATACCTGTGTTCGAGTTCTTCTTTATTGGTCCTACCTTGGACTATCACCGTGGTACAAGGAACTGGACCATAACAGTATGAGAATATACATACAGTTTGAATGAAATTTAAATGGACAGCAGCATGTAGTGAGGACTAATTTCCCTGTCAGACAACAACTCCTGGGTAACAGGAAAAGAATACAAGTTAAAATTTTTATGACTTTCTGTATTTAAACTGAATATATTTTCTTATAAATGTACTAGTTTAAATGAACAAACTATTTAGATTTGAAACTGGATTATCTTGCCATCTGTGAAGTGACAAATACTGAACTTGTATAAATAAAAATTTAACAGATTTTGTTTTTCTGACCTTCTCAATTCCATTGAAAGGTATCAAGTGTGGCTTATTTTAAATATTTAGCTGAAGAGATATTTTTAACAACAATATTTTATAGGGATACATTCAATAATTACTGTTAACAATTTACAAAACACAGATTATATATTATATACACACAAAACATGACCAAATATTCATTGGCACAAAACTGATAAAGACAGAATGAAAAGACTTTATATCTGATGGCTAGTTTTTACATCAGACTTAATTATTTCATCACAGAAATGTTTCAGTACCATGAACAGGACATTTATTCATATAGATACAATGAAAAGGCATATACACTTCCCTTGTAATAGATTAGAATCAGGACATAAGGCTAAGGCAGTGCTGAAGCTTATCTCGGTGGATGCAAGTAATACCCCTACCTCATCTATTGACAGTTCTACAAATCAGGAGACAAACGATGCCATTAGCAAGACTGCGGAACAGCTACTATCAATCTACCATGTTGCCATAGCAACCAGAGTGACAGCATCTTGAATGACTTACTCTCTAGTTTTTCTCTTGTGAGAGGAGAGAAAGAGAGTAAAAAAGAAATCAAGAAAAGACAATGTTGGTCAAAGCCAATATTTACTATTGATGCATAAAGACTAAGTATAAAGATTTACAAGAGTGAAAGAATTCCTGTAGATTGGCCAGAGGAAAAAAAAATAATGTGTATGTATGTATGTATGTGTGTATATATATATATATATATATATATATATATATATATATATATATATATATATATGTGCATGCACACTACACATTTGAAAATCGGGGCCCACCCTTCAGATTATGAAGAATTGCCTAAAAATTAAGAGGTTGCATACCTTTCAAAACTAATTTACTAGCTCACTTTAAGCCAGAGAGATCTTCTCTTCCTGAAGAGTTTTATAATATGTTCAATAATAACAAAATTAACTCATTCCTGCATAATGTTTCCTAAAATCTTAGCTCTTTTTGACTAATAATCTTGGGGCTGGCAGATTTAAAATTTTAAGAAACCCCCTCTCTAAAACATTGGATGATATACACTAATGGGTTAAATAGTTTTAGCATCCTAGCTTTGATATAGTTAATTTTTTTTTTTTTTTTTTTTTTTTTTATAATGTTCACCCAATACAAGATCCAAGAGCCACTCAAGGTAAAGGGTTTTAAATTCAGAGTTGTCCTAGGCTGGTTGCCAACCGAAGTTAGAGCCCAGTCTGTCCTATTAATCCATACTTGAGGGGGTGAGAAGAGATGGCTTCATACCTTTTCCAATGGTATTTGTAAATAAATGCAATGAACTGGACAGATTTCGCATTCCAAGCCACTATTAGAAGCCTGTACATCCATATATAAAACCATTAATAGACTCATTTAGTTTTCTCTAATCAACATGCTTCATTAACAGTGGAATGAGAAACAAGTACAAGCTCTTTCAGTAGAGTGATAAGCTAATTTCACTAACTTGCTATTGAATCTGATCCACACTGTGTGACTTATTGTTGCTTTGTAGCAGTTGTTTAGTAGATAAATAAAGAGATAAAAGCTTACAGAGGGAAAAATAGAGGAAATCTGTGAAAGTTTCTTTGACAGTAAAGTTTTATTATTCTTTATATTGATCAATAACAATTCAGTTCCACCACTTATCTGTTCACTAGAAAGACCCGTAAAAATTTCATGGTTTTTCTATTTGAATTTTCTGATGAATTTTAATTCTTAAATTAATGATTGAATACGTTCATGACAAGTTCTACAGCAATAAAATATCTGAAGTTCCCATATTGCATCGTTAAATATTTGAGCTTAACAACTTTTACAAAATATTGTAATAACAATCATAAATATGAATGCTGACCATTATTTTAAGAAGTGGGTACAAAAGGAAAAGATTTGAAATTGAAACTTTTTCCATTTCACTAAAAAAGATGTTAAACACTTCTGTCATTCATTCATTTTTCACACTGAAATCAAATAGTACAGGTCTTGTTTTTCTATACAATCAAAATGGAATAGTCCATTATTTAGGCATTAGCAGGTTGTAATGGTCATGCAAACTAATGAAGAGATAGACAAGTACAATTAAACTGGGATGGTTTCAAATTTTCCAGCTTGTCACACACTTACCAATACTTTTTTTTTTGGCTTGATTGATTTTTTTTTTTTTTTTTAAAGCTTATCAACCTTTTGCAGGTTATTTAAAGCTAGAAAATATTTTTAGATTCTAAGATTTTGGGAGATAATTATGATTTACAACTATTAATTAACCTATAGCTGGGGGGAGAACAGGTGGATTCATACATTTCCCAAGGGTATTCGCACGTAAGTGAAAATAATAAACCTGACTAGAATTGGAACTGAGTACTCAGATTTCTAATTTCGAGGTGTTATCCATTACACCACCTCCACAGCCAAACTTACAGCATTTGGTATTCCCAAGCAGTCACCCATCTAGGTGCTGACCAGGCTTGATGTTGCTTAATTTTGGTGATTGTACGAGAACTGGCATTTCAATCTGACTGGTGTGACAACCTGTAAGCTGTTTTGGTGACACTTAGCATTTGCCATCAGTAGAGGAAAAAAATAAAAATTGCAGTTTTTATTTTTTCACATAAAATAATGATTTACTGATACAAGTCTTACTAATTAAGCCATAGTTGGGAAGAGAAAAGGTAGATTCATCATTCCCAAGGGTATTTGTGCGTAATATTTACTAACTCTTCCCCAACTCTTTTCTTTTAAAGAATTTTTTTTTCATTTTTGCACATAAAGCAAAGGAAAGATCAAAGTTGATACAAATAGCTTGAGAGATTAAGACGGACAGTATGATAATTTATGGTTGCCAAATTAACAAATTAATGGTTATATCTGGCTGACATTTTCCTAATTTAGTCGATAGAAATCTACATTTAATTTTCACCATTTTTTAAGGTTTTGGGTGCATCTACATTCAACTTAGTCTTTTTTTCTCTCTTTTTTTTTTTTCCAGATAAGGTCATACAACTATTTTATTCTTACAGTATTTCAAAATAATGTAACAGATTGACATGTTGATCATCAGCTACGTATGATCGATTTGTACATAAATAATCTTGTAAATTTTTTTTTTATGAGTAGTTTGCTAGCAATGCTGCTAGCTAGAGTATTTTTTTTTTAAAACTTAGATCTGGGTTTTTCAATTCCTGTCTGTGTTGTTTTTTTAACTTTTAAATTTGGAAGGGTATTGAGCAGCCATATACTTTCTGCAGTTAAGCAACACATGTCAGCTGTGACCTCATCTTCTGGCATTGAACAACTTTTCTCGTGTTATGGACTAGTGCATTTCAAACCGAGAAACAGTCTTGGTACATATAAAGCAGCAAAATTGGTCTTTCTATTTAAATCCATGAATACAAACACTGCTAATGTTGAATTTTAAAATTTATTAAATGATTAAAAATTCTATTTTATAATTAAAAAAAAAAAAAAAAAAAAAAAAAAATTCAATTTATTAATAAATATTTGATTCAATATGTTTTAACATATTTCATCCTTCTTGAAATTACATGAAAGCAAAAAATTGTTTTATGTCTAAATCTTTTGCTTTAAAGATCTTTGTAAAATTGATTTAAATCAGTGATTTTTTTTCTGAAAATCATTTGATTTAAAAATCGCTTTGATTTAACTTTAACAACCTTGAGTTAAATCCAGCCATAGTTCCAATGAATAAAAAAATATTTCTCATGATATATGTTCACATAAGGATGAGTTTCTAAAAAGACTCAATAGAGTAATGTGTCTGTGAGGATGAATGGTTAGACCTTTTATACGACCACACCTCTTAAGAACATGCTGGGTAGTGTAACAGCAGCTTGGAAAAATAAATTGACAAGACAAATTCAAATTTCAACCAAGTTCATTACATTCACACCTTGGGAAAGGTACGAGTAGCAGAGCAGACTAGGATCTTTACCTGTGATTGGCAATTGGGGAAAGACAGCTCCGAATTGAAATCGGGTTTGCAGACCTGGCAAGACATGTACTATACAACCATTGAAAAGAATCTCCCAATTAACAGTTATGCAGGATTGTGAACTATGATCTCAATTGAGGCTGAATTGTCAATAATAAAAAAAAAAAAAAAAAAAAAAGAATTATATATATATATATATATATATATATAGTCGACTCTCCCCGTCGAATTCGACATATGAGAGTCAAGCAGATCAGTTCCCAGGAAACCAACAGCCCGACAACAGCACATGAGATTCGATTATAGTGGTGAAGCTTTCGTGCAGGACCATCCACACTTTTTGAAGGGCCAAACAGAGAGGCCTGGTGCACTACGTGCCACAAGGTCCCCAAATGACCCTCCTCAGGTTTTGAATTCAGAGTTGTAATTCTTTTAGACCAGTTGCCATCCAAGGCTAAAGAACCCAGTCCGTCCTGCTATTTACCTATAGCTGGAGGGAGAAGAAAAGGATTCACACCTTTCCCAAGGGTATTAGCACATAAGTGAATGTAATGGATTTGACTGGAATTCGAGCTCGGCTCTCCGATTCCTCAATCCAAGCTGCTATCCATTACTCCACCATGTCTCCTATATATATATATATATATATATATAAGGATGTAGGTGATCTTAGCTCTCCAAAGTTTCATGTCCTTTTAACTCTAAGCAACATTTGCGTCTACCATCCCTCCAAACCCTTTCTCTTCCATCCATTCATACAAACTCATTAGGTGGGCAACTTGCCGTTTCCCCTCTACCCCTCGTGCTTTCAATATGCCCTGTGAGTTTTAAATTTTCCAGGTTCTCTTTAGTCATTAATTATAAATCCCCATAATTTCAACTGTCTCTTTCTGATTGTAAATGAAGTGTCCCTTTTGTTCACATTTTCCTTAAAATTTACTCATTGCTCACATGTTCCATCTATGGTATTCTCAGCAAGCTCTGTAGAACTATATCTATTGCTTCAAATCTCAACTTCATGTGAGGAATTAGATTGAATCTTTTCTTTCAACTCCTCTGCAAAATTCAGAATTCTCAGAATTTCACAGGCCCTAATTAATCCAGATTAAGTAAGCCTTACAGCCTCATCACATTAAAACACTGGTTCCAATATGATCACTGGTTAAGCAATGTTGAGCCTGGTCAGTACCTAGATGGGTGACCGCTTGGGAATAGCAGGTGCTGTAAGTTTGGATGTGCAGGTGGCGTAATGGGTAATGGTTTTGGAATTGTTAAATAGAGACCAAGTTCCAATTCCAGTTGTTAGTTATATTCACTTACATGCAAATACCCTTGAGAAAGGCATGAATCCACCTCTTCTCCCCCCCATTTATGGGTTAATTAGTAAAACCTGTATCACTAAAACCACTATCTCTAACAAAAAATAAAATAAAAATTAAATAAATTGCATACAAAATATTTACATTTCAACATTAAATAACCCATAGAGGTGTTGATATGCTGCTAAACAAAAACAACCAAACCAGATAAGGATGGTCAGTTCAGTAAGCAAAAAAAAAAAATTAAATTAATATCAGCTTCTGGTAGGTTGGGCAGGTATAAAACTTTTTTTTTTTTTTAAACTAAAATCTTATACAAAAATGGACAGAACGTAATGATTAACTGTTTCTATAAAATAGCTTGTATGCACTTACAAGTTTCACTGTAAAATAGCTAAATGATTTATTAGTTTTTAATGTTACACAATCAAAATCATTAAGGTGACTATTTATAGCAAAAATGAAGATGAGATGACAATGGAGGAAAAAAAAAAAGAAAAAAAAACATTAGCTTAGCATGAAGACTCATTAAAAATACAAGATGGTTTTATCTGCCTAAAACAATTTTTCATGAATTATCACAGCAAGAGAGGAAAGTGTTTATTCCTTAATAGTGGCTGCAACTAACAACAACATAAATCATCCATGTATTTATTGCCATGATAAAGATAATGAATGCATAAGACACAGCAAGAATTTCTCTATGAAATAAGCAGGATGAAAGAAAAGTTATAAATATTTAGAAAATCTTTTTTTTTTTCTGTAATAGCAATTGATGAAAGGGAAGCAAGAAAACAAGATGCCATGTGAAAAAAAATAAACAAACAAATGTTATAACTGCCACAGAGTAAAAAAAATGAGTAGAGACAAATGTAAAATGGTACAAGAACAAAAAAAAAATATAAAGGAAACTTAAGAATATTCATAAATATCAGGATAAATCTGTTTGTTCATTCAGTCGTAATAGTGTGCAGACAAATCTGACATTTTGGGAGTGAGGGGTTACCTTGCATTTTAGAGAGGATAAGTTTTGATGGGTTAAGGCACAAATCAATACGAAAGAAGAATACATAATTTTATATGAACAGATAATTATGGGAATAATTTGATCGTTGACATCTGTAGAGATTCTCAAGAAAAACAAAACAAAACAAAAACAAAAAAAAAAAAAACTTTATTAAACAAAGGACACTATATTGATCTTTCACTATTCCTTTTATAGTGACATCATTTAGAAATAATTCAAAATTTATCATCAAGCAATTAAGTAAAGAACAAAAACATTAATATCCTCCAAGATTTGATCACATGATTAAAATCTACCATCAAATTACATAATTTCTAATTGTTATATATCTCAAGCATGGAAATAATTCTTGTATCTTTTTAAGGAAATTTCACATGCTAAATTTTCAGAAATTAATTTTCTCTGTCTAAATTTCTGGTATGAAGAGTTATCAACATTGACATTATTTGCACTATTATCCCTACCATTATTGTGATCATAATGTTTCAGCCAATATACCCACTGGTCTTATTCAGGTGATTGTTATTCTGGATAACCTGAAAACTAAACCCTTTATTTCATCTAGCAAGACAGGAAGATATCTTTGGTAACAAAGAATACTGAACTGTTACATGACATCTGTCCTTCTTTATGGCAGTGAATGTTGGACGATTTCCTCAAAGATGAAGCAGAGACTTGAGGCGACAGAGATGTGGTTCTGCAGAAGGATGCTAAGGATATCATGGGCCAAGTGTGTGAGCAACGATGAGATCTTAGAGAGGTTGAAAACAAGGAGGAGGCTTATACTTAACATCAGGAAGAGGCAGCTGAAGTTTCTGGGACACATAATGAGGAAGGAGGGCCTGGAGAATCTGATACTCATCGGTCGAATAGAGGGAAAGAGAGACAAGAGAAAACAACGCGTGACATACCTGGCAGACTTAAGCAAGTGGATGACAGAACATGGTCTGGGGGAGGAAGCAGAGGGAAGGAACTTATTGAGAGCTGCAAGGAATAGGGGGAAGTAGAGAGCCTAGAAAGGAAAAAAGGAAGGAGCAGATTGTTCTCATTCCACTATAAATATCAAGGGATTAACACATCTTGTTCTTTTTTCATATTGCTTAGTTAGACAATAACTGAGAAGATTAAAGTGGTGGTTCATATATTTGGTGGCAGAATAATTCCGAGTTCAATCCTTTGATAGTAAAGACCCAGTAGAAACAGGACATGCAATAACAGTCCAATTCTCTAAAGAAAAAAAAAAAAAAAAAGAGAAAAAAAAAAAAAAAAGGAAAAAAAAAAAAAAAAAAAAAAAAAAAAAAAAAAGAGGAAAAAAAAGGAAAAAGAGAAAAAAGGAAAAAGGAAAAGAGGGAAAAAAGGAAAAAAAGAGGGAAAAAAGAAAAAAAAGGAAAAAGAAAAAAAAAAAAAAAAAGAAAAAAAAAAAAAAAAAAAAAAAAAAAAAAAAAAAAGAAAAAGAAAAAAAAAAAGAAAAAAGAAAAAGAAAAAAAAAGAAGAAAAAAAAAGAAAAAGAAAAAAAAGAAAAAGAAAAAATAAGCATTTTTCCTTTAATATTCAAGTTTTGCTTTAAAATCTATGGAACTTTAATAGTATAAATGCAAAGAGGTTTCTTGGTGGGGGGGGGAAGTTAACCTCCAAATGCCATGGCCTCTCTCTGTCTCTTCTACAAGTATTTTCATGGCAACTGTTCCGATGAGCTACTTTTGCTGGTTCCCAGACTGCATGAATTTAAACAAGCTACTAGGCTGGCATCTCAGTCCCACCCTTTCACTGTCGAAACGGTTAAACATAACAGTCTCTTCTACTCAAACAGCTTCTTCTGCCACACTTCCAGTCTGCAGAACTCCCTTCCCCTTGCTTGCTTCTCAAATAACTATAATCTTTAAACAACCAAGTGTAACGACAATCAACATCGGATACCTTGATCTTGTTCCTTGTCCTCTTTCTTTACCCCAAACACACCTCTTTACTCTTGTTCTCAACCCTCTGTAACCCCCTTGTATGCTAGTGGTACTCCCGCTTTGCTTGGTGTAATTATTTTATAAAAAACAAAAATTTGTCCAATAAGATCTATCTGAAAAAATTTATTTTCATTCATCAAGAATTTAACCTTGAAAGTCATTAATGCCAAAATTCTTACCTTTGAAAGATATACTGATAAACATCAAATTCTAGATTAAACTTAACAAAAAAAAAAAAAAAAAAAAAAAAAAAATGAATCCTGCCAACTATTTTTTCTTTTTAGTGCTGACATTTTATAAGCAAAAAACAAAATCCCCCAAAATAAATGAGAAAAGTAATATTTAATTGCCAGTATAATACTCTTCTTGATGCAACATCTGGAAGGTTGGTGAATAAATTTGTTTATTTACAACACAACATGCAATATCACTCTAAAATATTGCCAGCTAATAATCCCCCCCACTCTTCCACAAAGAGAACTCTTGTACACCTGATAAATGTCAGACAGCCAGCTCTTTAAAAAAAGAGAGCCCTTCCCTCGCTAAAAATGAACAGTCCAGTTTACACAGCTGTTTTCCTGATAAGCTATCTGTTCGATGTACTTCAAAATGTGGGCAATCATGGCTCTCCACAACTTCCTGCCTTTTGTCACTCAAAGTAATTCTTGATTTTAGTCTTCATTTGCTGTCCATTTACTCAAGTTTAACAACTAAGCCACGCACTTTCCAGCCTCACTTAGTTTGAATATGCCTTGTGAATGTTGTATTTTCCAAGCCTTCTTTTTTCATTGCATCCAAAAATTTTCAGCAGTTTCTTTTTTAGTTCCTATTCACCTTAAAACTTCTTTTCTCACATACTCTATCCATGGAATTCTCAAAATTCCTCAGTAAAACTACATCTGTTGCATCAAGTCTAGTCTTCATCTGTGGCAATATTCAATGACATATAAGAAACTAGCAGTAGAGCCCGGCATTGCCTGGGGATGTAACAGTAAGAGACAGATCAAGTATCAACCATCATAAAGACTGAAAAATAAAATTGACAAAGATTATTGTTTAAGGTTGACGGACATTCATGTCTTAATTAGTTTTTTTTTTTTTACAAATTGGTCAAACAAAAACATTGTTTTCAATTGTTATGAGTCTACCAATTGAATAGAATTTTATTATAAACAATTGTCTTGTAAATGGAATTTTTAAAGCATTCTGAATGTAAACAAAGAAAAAAAAAAGTGTGCAAGGCAATAAGAAACACTACCTGCCAAAAAAAAAAAAAAAAAAAAAAAGTGAAGTTTGTTGAAACCAGTTGAAAAATGTAGGAAATCCGATCCCATATATAAAGGAACACACACACACACACACACACACACACACAAAACAACCTGTTTTATAATAAGTACAACTCGATATGAGTTGTCCCCCTTTCATTCTCCTGATGCCTCTAATCGTGTTTTCAAATTGATTTTGTGCAAAAAACAATTGTGCTTTTCCAATTTTTGGTGCTGTCAGAACCACCGCAAGGTAATTTTACGTAGTCCTTTGAAGTTTTGTTGAAATAGGTTGAAAAATGTAGGAAATCCGATCCAATATATAAATGTACAGACACACACAACCTGGGTTTTATAATAAGTATGATATGATTAGACCATAAAGAACAGACCGACGATCTTTGTTTCTAAGTACATTTTTCAATTCATTAGTAACTTTTTTTTCAATGTTCCTAAGAACTTTTGAATTTCTGGCTTACACTTTCTATCTATTACTAAATTACCTCGATAGTTGTATTTTCACACCTGCTTAATTTTCTTTTCCCCTTTTTTTTTTTACAACCCCATTATGTAACACGTTATCCTTTGTGTTGACAATCATACATTGCATTTTCTTATGGTTAATTCTTCCAGATTGCTTTCATTGACTAACTTACTTAATAGTACTTTCAGTTTTTTTTGTTTTTTTTTCTTTTTAATCATTTCACCCCAAGGAATGCAATAATGCCACTAAGACACAACAAGGAGTTACTGAGAGTGAAACAAAATGAGAAGTTAGTGAGAAGAAAGTACAATTTCATTTACATCTAGCTATTTCAACAGTAACATGATGAACTCTAATTGCCAATCAAAGCAGTATGCTTAAATTCATGTGGTTGAGGTACCAAGGAGTTAAGCTCAGTGGAACAATTGCCATGAAAATATTTATAGAAAAAGGGACCCACACCACAGTGGAGGGAAAGTAAGTGAAGTTGAGATGTCAGGTCAGAAAAGAAAATATTACATGCCTCTTATTTGGATTTTTCTGAGAATCTCAAGATATATAGCAGAAGTACCAGACTAGCATTAAAAAAATATTCAAAAAAATGGATAAATGGTAGATTCATAAACATGCAAGATGGAGCCAACTTTCCTCGCAGCATACCTAGCAATTGATTCATTATAAACATTTTACTTCATGTCAGGTGAAGACATGAGACCAGGAAAAATTTGTTATCAACATGGTGTTATCTGTGAAATGCATGATGTTAAAGTTACATCTGTCCCAGTCAGATAGAATAGTCCTGTCAACTTTGGTCAGTAACTACTCTAGTGTTTGCAGCACAAACATTATGGTGAGGGTATAAATACCAGGTTGGTAACTGGCACTAGATAACCCACCTCATGGAGGAGGAAAGACCTTTTTTAGAACTTAGTTGTTTGATTTTTTTTTCCATCATGTGTAGTAGTGGCACCCACACACATTACCAGCCATTTGAAAATATCATGGATTTTACAATTAACTGCACCAGGGTTCCAATTCATCAGAAAACCATACTCTATGGTATACCTATTGATATAAGTCCAGGTCCTGCCTCTGATCATGATGCATCTTATGGTGTATTGAATGATGGTGACACCTCAAATCTAACCAGACAAGCATCTTCTGATAGTGAAAAGTCAGGTCCATCAACTCTATGGCTCAAAGACAGACATTCTAAAGACATGGAGAAACGTCTGGATGGAACCTACACCCATCTTCTGATGAGATCACCTCTCTTGGAAATGCCATCCATCTAATCTATGACAGTCTTCCCAATGTTTCCTCTCTTATATGAGCTCGTTGAGCAGTTTGCTGGACACTGCCACCATGCCAAGAATGAGGTTGTCTTCTCTCTCCTACTCTGGAAGCCTATGTCAAACCTGACCAGGGGCAAAAAAACTATCATTCCCTGATGTCATCTCAAGGGATGCAGGCATTGGTAGGCAAGACTTCAGGGACAGCCATAAAAAACCAGGAAGTAATGTTGTGGACTCCATGATCCTGACTGCAGTCAACACATGATGACATCTGTTAATAATAAATCCTGGTAGGTCTTCTAGGATTATTAGAATCACCTAAATGTACAGATTAAATAAATTTGGTAAGAAAACACATCTTTGCCATACTATTTTATATTAACTTGTTTTCTATTTAAATGCAAACTGTTTGTTCCTAATGTAGGTTAAACATTATTTGAATAACTTTACCATGTAGATCAAGCTTTCCATGATTTTTTTTTTTGTGTGTTGTTATGTTTGGTTTGTTTTACAGCATATCAATTTCAATGGGTTATTTAGTGCCGACAAAATTTTATAGCTGGTAATATTTTGTTTTGTCAAAAAACTATTTCTGGTAATATTTTTCCTTCAAAAATGTATTGCTGGTAATATCTATTTTTTAAAAACATTGTTGGTAATATTTTTTCAAAAATGTATTGCTGGTAATATCTATTTTTTAAAAACATTGTTGGTAATACTTTTTCAAAAATTTATTGCTGGCAATAGTTTTTTTTTTTTTTTTTTAAAAAAAGTATTTCTGGTATTAAAACCTATTTTTACACTTTCATAGTGTTTTACCCCAGTTTAGAGGTTAACTATTTGCCCATAGCTGGGACCCTAACAGGTGCTACACCCCCACCCCCTGGGTCAAGGTGGACCTGGGAACATCAACAATTAAGAGGTGGTTCTACGATCTT
>CAHIKZ030000367.1:332500-367500 GCA_903632075.3 Acanthosepion pharaonis | reverse complement strand
ATCTGTGTAGAGGGAGATTATAAAAAAAATATACTAATTCCATTACAACGCAGGCAGTCAGGAAAAAGAAATCTTAATCAAGAAAAACTTCTGAAAACAAATGCCTTTACATGAATCCACCCCACAAGTAATCTCTCTCTCTCACACACACACACACACACCCCTTGCCCAACTTTTCTAGCTATTATCCCACTTTGCATTTTGATTCTCAATTTCGTAAGTGTGCTCTGAAAGCTGGGAAAGGTCCTGCTGCATCCTCACAACTTAAGATGAAAGACAAACACCCAATCTAGAATTGAGAGCATGAACCCTGTTTCGAATATTATATTTAGGCATTTTATTCAGGTCTCATCTGGATGGATAGGTGACACCAATGACAACTTCTATATTGATCTCATAGATCAGCTATTTCCCTCCTAACTCCTCACCCATCCACATATCCTGATATGTAGCTATCAATATGGACAGGTAGCATTGAGACCATGTGATGGACAATTTCATTTCAGGCAAAGGCTGAATCAGAACTGATACCCTGATCCGAAGTATGACTTAATATAGACCAGCATCAAGATACACCCTATTTCTGGTTTTACCACTTGGTCTTCAAAAGTCCCTACCCAGTTCTTTACTCTTTACACTCACACTTCCTTGAAAGTGAGTGTTACTTAAAACACCGTACTTAAAAAAAAAAAAAACATCTGCTCACCATAAAACACAATATTTAGAATATTAAAACAAAACATGTTAAAAAAAAAAAAAAAAAAAAAAATCACTACACTTTTTTAAATTATATATTGTTCTCATTTTGCTTGAGATATATATATATATATATTTTAAGGTATGCTATATTATAAGATTTAAGGTATGCTATATTATGGATTAAAGTGCTCAATATCAGGGATAGAGCTTATGTAAATATAAAAGTGGACATTGAAGTCAACACTCCAGTGCCAGTTAAACAGACCATTAAACACGACACATGGGCTGACAATTGCGTTTAGCATGAAACAGATTGTTGCCTCTAAGGTTGACTTCCATATATCCCATATATATATATATATATATATATATATATATATATAGAGAGAGAGAGAGAGAGAGAGATAAAAAACAGATAGTAAACACTTATCAATCTGTTTCACTTTTATCAATGCTTTTTCAGAGAATGAGATATGGATAGAAGAAATTCTGGTATTTTTATGTTTGATTTTCATTGGTTAATCATGCTTCATGAGCATTTGACTTTTAAACAACATTAGTATAATTTATGGCATTCCAAATTCTTTTTTCTCCATATCTCATTCTCTGTCAAAGCTTTAATAAAGTGAAACATGTTAGATTAATAAACATTTCCTATTTGTCCTTTATCCTATCATTCTGTTGAATTCCAATACATATTTGATCCCAATTCAAATGACAAAAGGAAAGCACAAGATAAAATATATAGAAACATACATTTACATCAATAAATGCATAGCATAATAATAAAAAAAAAGCATTTATTTTACATAAATTTCTTTTTGAATATAATTCAGTGACAAATATCAATAAGAGCTATAAGTTAAACAGCAGACTGGTCTCTCTTGCCATGGTTAGCAACCAGTCTAGAAGAGCAATTCTGAATTCAAAACTATATATAACCCTGGCAATGCATATACAATTATGAAAAGCTTATTGACTACACAATTAATTGTAGTGTGAAGTTGTAGACATTGATCATGACTGATATTCACTTGTGTTGTTGAAGTAATGACTGAAGTTTTTTTTTTTTTTTTTTTTTTTTTTTACAGCTTACCAAAGATTATATGGGTGATTTAAAACAAACCTATTTTAGATGGTAGGAAGTTGTTTACATTACCAGGTGTTCCCAAGCAGTCCCTGATCTAAGTACCAACCAGCTTAACTTTAGTGATTAAACAAGAACCAGTGTTTTCAGCATGGTGGTTTGACCATAAACGTACAGATGAAGTAATCACACACCATACATTAGGTATTGAAAATTTCAGATTTAAATTCAACTAATAGCTACACATCAGGCTAGTTTTATTGATCCAACTGGCTAAAGCAGAAAATAAGTTTTATGACTTAAGTACTGCATGAAGCTTCGTCTCAAAAAGAAACATATCTGCGTGCACATGTTCTCTAGAGGTCAGTCTATTAACTGTAAGACAATACTATACAAATGATTTTGCAAAAAAAGAAAAAAAGAAAAAAAAACAAAAAAAACAACATTCTCCAAAAGAATATTGCCATATTTAATAAGTGTTTATCCCCACAATCTCTAAACTGAGAAGCTGGCATCTAATTCCTTGTTAAGTAACACACCCTATTCATCTATTTGTAACATTCATATTATCCCAAGGTGAATGAATATCAACATTCTTGGCCACAATTTAAGCAGATGATAATATACAATTTCTTCAATACTGAAATGATTTCCATTCACATTTTCATAAAATAATCTTTTCTACTTTCTCTTAACTATCAGTATCTCAACATGGAATAATGTTTAGTAAGGCCCACTATGATCGACTTGCTAGAGAGTAGAGAGTTTAATTTTTACTAAGTGCCTCATACTGGTAGCCTTTTGACAAAAAAAAATAAAATACTACCTTCTCTTACATCTGCCTGGTGCCTTGTGGCACATAAGGCCTCTAGATTTCATTAAGGGTGAGGTGACTGGCCTCAAGCCCAACCTCTGTATTCTGAGGAAAGTTTGGTTTTTGTTGTGATTTTTCCTCTTTCAGCTGACCCTGTGTTCCAAAGCTAATGAGTAACCAACCTGGGTTTGGGAATACACAGAATGTGCCAGAAGATCTCCAAACAACCAAGGCTGAAGAGCCCAGTCTACCCTACTATTTAAATTTGTGCTCAAGTGAATGTAACAGACTCACCATTTTCCAAGTTGCTAACCATTACACACATCCTACCCACATTACACTACCCACATATCCTTCCCTCTCTTACATATAACTGAAGTGCCAAAAACACTAAGAGACAAAAGTATACTGAATAAATTCATCTTCACCCACTTGTAGAAATGAACTTGGTAAAGTGACAAAGTAGCTGTGGCAGTCATGGGATGTCGACAATCTGCCACTATTGAGAGAATGGCATTTGTTACTGTGCCACACATGGTCCAGAGAAACCCCAATGGACTATGGCTGTTACCTGGTCAGAGTAGTCCCATTGGAATCTCTTTCAGGCAAAGTTCAAGTATGAAGGAATCCATATGATGCAGCCTGTCAGAATACTGAGCAAGCTAATGATTGCTCTTTAATATTATTGGGTATGGTATGCTGAAGTTTGCAAGGACCATAACTAAAGCTAGATTTTTGTTAAATGTGATACACAATAGTCTGTCCCAGCAAGATAATACAACCCTCATATGCACAAGTGACAAATCTGGTTCGAGGAACACACTGCTGACTTCAAGGTGCTCAACTAGGCTTTGAACTCAGCAGATTTCAACCCTATTGAACATCTAAGGGACATGTTGCACACTTCACTAAATTCCCTGCAGCTATGACCAAGAAATACAACTTACAACAATGTCCTTTTTCTTTTCTTTTTTTTAAATCAATTCACCCCAAACAAGGTGATAGTGCTACTAAGAAGCAAAGGGCTACTTGGACTAAAAGAGAATGAAAAAAGATTCTATAAAGGAACTTGAAACTCAATCCTAAACAGGAAACAAGAGATAAACCATTACTCCAACACAAAAGACTAGTGAAGAGTGTGAACCAGATGATAAACAAAGCTATCTACTCCTATAGAGAAAAAAATAAATAAGTAAATAAAATTTCAAAGCTTAACCAAAGATGCATAAACTTGAAGTAGATTTTAGAAGGAACCAGAAACCCAATCCTAAACAGATAATCTATATAAGCAAGCACAAACACACTTATAGATTCCATGTCATCATGTAGCTGCTATTCAGATGAAAAGAGCTAACATTATTAGATAGTCAATAATTTTTGGGTGGTTCTGTTTTTATATATTTCTCACAAAATTATTAATGCAGTATTCACTCAATAAAAAAAAAAAAAAAAAAAAAGTTTTTTAAAAAAAATCAATCATGCTCCGTTTGAGTTCAAATTTTCTAAATCAGAAGCATTGGGAATTCAATCCTGACTTACAGAATTTGACCAAGAATTTTAGTCTTATAGATTTTGTAGGGTGCATTGGGTTAGCCAAAAATGTTTTCCAAAAGCTAAGCAGAGTATTAAGAAACAGAAAAACTTCATTAGAGAAAAAAGAAAAGACGACTGAACTGTTATGCGATATCTGTCCTATATGGTATTGAATGCTGGACAATCTCCTCAAAGATGAAGGGACTTGAAGCAACAGAAATGTGGATCAACAGAAGGATACTGAAGATACCATGGATTGAATATGTAAGAAACAACAAAGTTTTAGAAAGAAATGTACTTAACATCAGGAAAAGACAGCTGAAATTTCTAGGGAACATAATGAAAGAGGACTTGGGGACATCATCGGGGAAAGAGGACTTGGGGACATCATCGGGGAAAGAGGACTTGGGGACATCATCGGGAAAGAGGACTTGGGGACATCATCGGGGAAAGAGGACTTGGGGACATCATCGGGGAAAGAGGACTTGGGGACATCATCGGGGAAAGAGGACTTGGGGACATCATCGGGGAAAGAGGACTTGGGGACATCATCGGGGAAAGAGGACTTGGAAAATTTGATACTCACAGGACAGATTGAAGGCAAGAGTGACAGAAGAAAACAACACATGCTTAATGAGCTAGAGTAAATGGATGGTAGAATAGGATTTATATGAAATAACAAAAAGACAAAAATTTATTAAGAGCTACAAAGGATAGGAAATTGTAGAGAGCCATGATCACTTATGTCCTGAGAGGACACAACCTATAAAGAAGAAATATTTGAACATAGGTTTATATGGTTAAAAATCTCCAAGTAGATGCTTTTCCAAAGACATTAGTACTATGAGTAACCAATCATGATTTGAAATTAGCACCAGCGCCCAACTAATATAAGTGAACATTGAAGTCAACACTCAGAGGCAACAGGCTGTTTCATACTGGACGCAATCATCAGGCCGATCTTTAACAGTCCCCCCCCACGAGGAATGTATGTGGCACAAGACCGAGTTTAATGTGGGTTTCTCCAAGCCCGTAGGCTCAGCCAAAAATAATCCTTTAGAACCCACATAAGCGGGTTCGGGATCTGTCTACCTCCCAGGACGAAACTTTGCCCTTCGGCAAAGCTTTGTCTGGGTTCCTCTCTGTCAAAGCAGAGAATTTGACAGAAGTCGCACACAGTCAGAGACTGCGTGTCGACTGCCTCAACGCAATCATCAGGCCATGAATGCTGGATTTTTCCTCGGCTATTTATATATATGGGTCAGTGATGCATTGTGGGTAATCTATTCTGCCAGTTATTTCTGTGGAAGATACTTGTTTATTTGTTTGGGTCAATTTATTTTACTTGTTTTTCATTTTCATTTTGTATTATTTATTCTTTTTGTTTTTTGATGTTTTATTAACGTAGTAAAAAATTTTTTCAGGTCACTTATTTAATAGTTTGTTTTGGTCTGGGAAGATAATTAAAGCTATTTATTCGACCAATGTTTAGATTGCTTACCGTAGTCTATTCTGTTATTTTGGCGGGTGGACAGTTTTTAATTTATTTATTTGGATTGATTATTTTTACTTGTTTTTGCTTATTTATGCTTATTTTTATCAGTTCTAATGGTTATTTTAGCGGGGGACGATTTGTTAATTTGTTCATTTATTTATTTATTTGGATTAATTTTTATTAGTTTTTTTTATTTATTTACTTATTTTTTTTTATTTGGTTTTCAATTTTTGAGTATCATAGTTATGTTTTTTTATTGATATATAGCAGTTATAGCTATTTTTGTGTCTAATTTTTGGACTGGTTTGTTATCTATTCTGACAGTTATTTTGGTGAGATTAATTTGTTAATTTGTTTATTATTATTTACTTTATTTACTTATTTGGGTTGATTCTTTTTACCTTTTTTATATTTTTATTTGTATCTATTCATTTCAGTTTTTAAGTAACGTAGTAAAAATTTGTTTTCATGTCTGCATTTTGAGATGAGCTCAGATCATTTATTTAGTATTTTGGTCTGGGAAGGTAATAATAGCTATTTTTTCCTCCAAGCAAAGTTTGCTGATTTTTGATTGATTGTTGTAGGCTGATGATCTTTTCCTTATTTTCCATGAGATAGATATAGATATATATATATATATATATATCAAGGATTAATTCCAATAATAAATCTGATTTCAGAACACACACAAATACTTTTTTTTTTTTTTTTTTTTTTTTTAAAAACCTCTTCACTTGTATACACTTATCTTAATCTGTACTGTTACCCTATTTTGGATCAAGCACAGAATGAAATAACAGGATTATTGGGATTTAACTAATAATTTTTGTTGTTTCCTCAATTGCTTATGGAGGCATAAACAGAGCTCAGTATAAAATTCTACACCACAGACAATGCATACATGTTGTTAAAGACAATTCTATAAAACTTTATTAAGATGTTTTCTTTTAATCATTTCACCCCAAGCTAAGACACAAGGGTTTAGTGGGTGAGAAGTTTTATATTTGGTCAAGCTTTATCAGACACACATGAATCTATCAATACCAATCATCACAGTTCTGCATCAAGGTGGAAAAGTCATTAGGGTGTCATCCTGTGTCAGAACATAGCTGGTCAATGTAAGTGGTTGCTGGATGACCAAGCCATCTTGTGCCATGGCTAGGTGTCTAGAGCAGTAGATCACTCGTAAGTTCTTGTTTACCATTCACATAATATTGTAGAAATATCAGGGATGGGTTTATAGATCTGTGATTTAGTTGGACGTTGTCCCCAAGAGATGTTAAGTATAGCTTTCAGTACCCAAGTGTAGGTTCCATAAAAGGAACTCTAGGGTTTTAGTTAATGTCCAAGCAGTAGCACTATACATTAACACCACCTCTACAGTGGATTGAAAGAATCTCTGCTTCAGGTTGTCTGGTAGATCAGATTTCCAGATTACATTCATTTTATTCAAGGTGGCTCAGGTTTTACCTATGCAAATTTTCACCTCTCTTTTCAGTAGAATATATTTTGCTTCCATGTATATAAGAGATTCAACAGATTTTATTGATTCACTGAGACAGTTTGTACTGAGCCTTGCTTGTTGAAGATTATGAATTCAGTTTTTGAAGCATTGACAGTCCAATATCATTGGCATAATTTTTTCTATGGTGTAGGAGTGCTGTGATAATGGGATTTGCTGTGATAGCTAGGTCAAGAATACAAGAAAAAATAAACAGTATTAAAGAGAAAGAACAATAAAACAGGAATTAAGATTGCTTTTTTATGGCTTATTAATCTTCTGAAAGTTATTTAAAGCCAGAAAATATTAGACTGTAAAAAAATTGGGGGAGGGTAATAATGATTTACTTATACAAGTCCTACTAAGTAACCCATAGCTGGGGTAGAAGAGGTGAATTCCTACATTTTCCAAGAGTAAGTAAATATAATGAATATAACTGGAATTGGAACTCTGTTCTCAGATTTTCAATTCCGAGACATTATCCATTACACCACCTGCACATCCAAACTTACAGCACCTGGTATTCCAAAGTTGTCACCTATCTAGGTACTGACCAGGCTTGACATTGCTTAACTTTGATGATCATATGAGAACCATAAGCCAACAAAATAATGTCAAATTATTAAGGTGGCAAGATAAATGTGATATGGTCATAAGCCAACAGAAATTAAGACAAGATAACAATTGACATTGCATTTAAAGTTTTGAAGATCAAAGTTGACTAGAAGACAAAAAGTCAGAATAGAGTTCCAGAAGTGAGAAAAAAAAAGTTACTGTTGGCATAGAAATTATGGTTACATCTCACAATTTCAACTGTAAAATGCTAGTAAGTTTTTACTTTTAATCTTGTCCTTTCAGTAAAAATGGAGTTATTAATCAAAGTTCACATTTTAATGCTTGAATATATAAGAGTTATGAGAATCGGTGATGCTTTCAAGTTGACATATTTCAGAATTACTTCTCATTGAATTTAATCAGTTTAATTGTTGCAAGTTATTTCTCCTAATCTTTGCATAAGATAAAATAATTAGAACTGTAAATAATTTAAATGTTATGACAGTTTCATAATTTCTGTTATCATAAATTACAGTCATTAATTAATTTTCTTTTATATATATATATATATATATATATATATATATATTATATATATATATATATATATATATATATTTTTTTATTTCAAACTTCGTATTTTCGATCTGTGTGTAAAGACGTTTCTCCTCCCCATCAAATTAATTCAATTATTTACAAATACGTTTGTAGTTGCGGAGCCAAGTACATAGGGAGAACAACTCAACACTTAGACATGAGAATAAAACAACACGTTCCTACAAAAATTAGAAATCACACCCTGCCTTTGAATGGACTCGTCCCGAACACTGATAGTTCCACCATATGCGAACACCTATTAAAGAACAGAGATTGTGCAGCCAAATTTAGTGTTGACTGGTTCACCGTGATGTCCCGGTCTCACTCCTTATTTCATCTAAAGGTTCTGGAGGCACTTTACATCAGGTCCCGTAAGCCTTCTTTGTGCAAACAACATGAGTGTTTGTTGGGACTCGCTGTCATTTGTCTCTAGTTCCTTTTGCATATTTTTTTTTTTTTACAATTCCTTTTATTGTACATTTTTCTGTGTTAATTTTAAATCTCCCGTTGAAGCCTGAAGAGCAGTTGCTTCACCCGTTTTTTTAATATGTCTCGTAATATTAAGTTTTATACTTTTATTTCGATCATATATATATATATATATATATATATATATATCACAGATTTTGAACAACCCGGTTACAATCAAATATGTAAGAAAAAGGCTAGCCATATACCAAACTATCCCTTCCCATTGGGAATGAATTGTACTCATAAACCAGGCTAACATCTAAAACAGACAAACTCTAAGGAAGGATATTTTGTTTCAAAAAAAAAAAAAAAAAAAAAAAAGTGTTCTTGAAAATATCTGGCAGAGACTGGCAGAGGAAGAGGGGCATATTTACAAGTTTATTTTTCCCCAGCTTTAATTCATTTGAAAAGACAAGCAATATTTCTGATCAAAGAAAAATTAGGTTATACAATAAAACAGTCTTGTGTGCTGTGTGTGTGTTTTAACAAATAGCCAACTTTGGTCGCAGTTCTTCTTGCTGCTTTTTGCTCTCTATTTTAAATGAAAAACCTTTTAGTAAACTAACCTTCATACCTACGAAAAAAAATTAAAAAAACAAAGTGCCAAAAGGATGATTTTCCCCTTGAAACCGCTATTATTTTACTACCTTACCACACCTGGTATTCCCAAAAAGGCATCTATCTAGGTACTAAACAGGCTAGCATTGCCTAACTTTAGTAATCATACAGGAACCAATATTCCAACATAATGTGGCCATAAGCCAATAACCATTACTCCACACACGCACACACACAATGCTATAATTTAAACAAATTAACACTTTCGAAAATTTCACATGAAAAAATAAAAAAAAATAAAGTTTTTTTGTTTTGTTTTTTTTAATATAAAAGAGAAGACAAAAGTGCTGGACAAAAGGAATTGATTTGAAATAAATCAATGTTTTAGTAACAAGAAAGGAAAGAAAAATTTGAATTGGGAAAGAAAAGGAGGTGAAGGAGAAAAAAAGAAAAGTGAGTAAAAGAAGATAACCTTCAATGGTTTTAAGCAATGCAGTGACCTTTACTATTCTTCATTATATCCCATGAGCTAACTTAAGAAACATCTTGTACCCACATATTTACAGGTAAAGCATATAAGATGTTGTCACTGCCAAGGCAGTAGAAGGTTGGGAAGCTAAAAATGGTTATTTCTGTTGAATGTTTTTTTTCTTTTTATGTTTTTTTTCTCCCCTTTTCATTTCATGAGGTGATAAAATTGAGTAGCCTTCTCTCCATCTAGAGAAAGAAGAATGCAGCACTGGAAGGCCTTTAAGCAACAACATTGTATGAGTTTGGTATCTCTGGCAAAAATCCGCAAGGAGTTAATTATAGTTATGTACGAAACAATAAGACATTCATTAGAAAGACAATGACTGAAGCATTTGCCTTAGAAAAGGCCTGGTTAATACAAGAATAATTTCTAGTTTTTAGAATCCAAACACATTTCAGCAAATATATGAAAAAGAAAAAATTTTTAAATCTATATAGTAATACCTTACAAAGTAAGGTATGCATCACACCCCAAAAGAGGGGAAAAATACGGCTTTATCCATTTTTAAAATAAATAAAATAAGAGTAACAATATTCAAAATGACAAGCCTGTCTTTTTTTCTTTTAAATCACTCACTCCCATCTTATCTGCTTTTCTTTTCATTCTTTGCCAACTTTCTTACTCTCTAAGATTCCTCTTTTACATCATCTTTCCTACTTCCATCTTCTGCTTCACTTTTCAAATCCTACTGGTGTGTGGAAGGAAACAGATAGGTAATTAAGACACGCAGTTGATATCATCAACTGCATATCTATATATATGTAAATATGTATGAGTGTGTATTTTAGTAGCTATACGTTTGCAAGTGCCTGCAAAAAAAAAAAAAAAAAAAATTATATTATGGTAGACTCAAGTATTGTGAGTGAAACTGGGTAGACAGAACAAAGTCATTGTGATGAAGGGTTTGAGTATACTGGCCTTGTTCAAACTGTTGATCACATTAAATGACTCTCTCTCTCTCTCAGAAACTGTAAATAAGGTTTTGTCATCATCAACCTCCTTCAACCTCCCTATGATTGGTCAGAACTCCATTGGAAATTCCTTTCCACACTGTTCAGTCCTGTATTGCTGTCCCCAGATCCCCAATGTCCAACCCTGAGTCCCTAGCTATCATGATAGTTCTTTCAGTAGCTGATAGAAAATGTGGGATGCCAACCCTACATCCGGGTGTTTATGTCGAGACACCATCTCTAGAAAGACTGCCACTCAAGGCTAAAGACTTCTTTCAAGTCATGAAGTGAACTATCCCATACCAGACGCCAACATGGAATTTGAATTTCTGCAGCTTAAACCACAGATGGGTGTTGCACAAATACGAATGTTCTTGAGCTGGTGTCCACAGTAGAGATAGGTTAGCCACCTTTAAATGCTGGAAAGGTTAACATCTGCCTATTTATATGAAGAAATGGTTAAAAGTTTCAGTCTGATCCATGTACCAAAACGTCAATTTTTTTTTTTTTTTTTTAGGGCTGCTTATTAGAGAACTTTTCAGCACATACAAACCATTGAACCCATATGATTATGTGACATTATAATCATATTTGAATCATTTTTTTTTCTCTCTAAAGAGATATTACTAAACAATTAGGGATATTTTGTTAAAAAAGTTTGGAAAAGAATTTTACTAAAATTTGAAGTTTATGTATATATGATGTTAGGTATTTTGATGTTGAATATGATAATTTCAAGACATTATTATAAGATGCAGTTGGGATGTTGAATGGATAGGGTTTTTTAAACCAGACAAACTTAAAACCTTTGGTATATCTGGGATGCACATTTTTTTTTCATTAGGTTTATTCTTGTAGAACTTTGCATGTTTTTTTCAGCCCATATAAATAAAACCCACATGTCACAAGTGTATGTGATGAAAATGCGAGAGTTGTTATATAGTTTAAATACATGTTTTAATGAACGATTAACCAAACTAGTCAAAAGAGGGTTTAGGTCATTTATGCTTAAAACAGAGAATAAATTTACCCTTTTCCGACAAAATAAATTTTTACCTATTTACATGAAATAAGAAGAGGAAATATATTAAAAATAATTCACAGATATCAAATATCAATTGGCTGTCAAATTGATAAGATATTCTTAGTCATAATAAGTTTAAAAAAAAAAAATTCTTTTTACATGACTCTGTAGATATTTCCCGATTAGATTATCAATTGTTATGGATTGACATTTCCCAGTTATGCATTTAAAAAAAAAAAAAAAAAAAAAAAAAAAAATGTAATTTTAAAAGTACTCATGAGAATAAAATGAGAATATTTTTCTTACAGTACTTAAGTTTTTATTATTTTTTTTGGTTCAATAGATAAAGTTTTTAATTTCAATTTATTTCCTACTTTTAATTTACTTTTTTTCCCATATTGCAAAAAATAAAAAGAATTTATTGAAAATGCCTTTTAATTAAACATTATTATCCAAGAGAATACTTTCTTAATTTCCATCAAACTTTGAATATAAATTAAGTGTATTGTCAATTTCTGAAGAGTTCAAGGCTAAAGCAATATGAAAGGAAAAGCTATTCCTACTACAACCACAGACATTAAATATATTTTCTCAATAACAATTGCATATTCTTTTTACACTTACCAAATATTTATACTTGTAAACATTGTGTGTGTTTTGAATGATTGCCTTTCAAAATCCACCTGTCAATTTCAATGACTTTCAAATTCCAGCAATTTTCCATCCATTTGATCTCATTCTAATATTAAACACGAGATTTACAATACATTGATTTCTACCCAGAGATTAAGTAAATTAAACCAGGATGGCTCCACATAAAGAATTAACAAAAATTTAATTAAAATAAATAGACAAGAAAAAGAAACAAAAAAGTATAAAAGTGTATCATTAAAAAAAAAAAAAAACATCAGAAACAAACAATACAATTAGAAGCAAACTTTCTTCATATTTTATAAAATGTTTAAAATTTTTCATTATATATAACATAAAAGAACAAATAGGAAACATATCAATCTAACATTTCACTTTTATTAAAGCTTCATGAGAGATTGGGAGAAAACAGACAGAAAGACAGATACACTGGTATTTTCAAATATGTTTGGGTCAGTTCTGATTGGTCAGACATGTGTCATGTATATTAAAACCATAGATAATTCTATGAGTATGTAGGTTTGTGAAGATTCTTATATGTTTAAGTGGGCGCTATATGGTAATTTTTGATGAAGCTTTAATAAAAAAGTGAAACATACACACACACACACATACATACATACATGTATGATTATCATTCTTGGAAGGGAGTTTTATGTCACCATGGTGTTGGTCCTGTGAATTCAAATGAATTATGCCTTCTCACTATCTGCAAGGAATTTGAACTTAGTATTACTAAGGCCTTCCACCAGCAACCCAGCTGTCGTAAGACCACATGGATGTATCGTCATTCAAAAGGTTGGCATCTGATCAACTACATCATCACCAAAAGGTGGGACATAAAAGATTTTAAGATAACACGTTCATTCCACACAACATGCTGTAAGATCTCGCTCTATTTCAGAGTAAAGCTACACTGCATCGGCAAAAGCAAAGGATTATAAAATCTACAGTGCCCAAGCACATTAACGTACTACCTCTTAAATCGATTGAAATGAAAGTTTAGCTCTTTGACAAACTCGAATCTGCACTTCATTCTGTAAACATTACCAGTGATATCAAATCATCTTGGAAGGTTCTGCAGGATGCAACATATTCTACATCCTTGGAGACTCTCGGCCTACCACATCGTAAACTGGTTTGATGACAATAATAGAGGCTCAGCAGCTTATAGATCAAAATTGCGCTCTTCTCATAAAGCATGGATTGAGGACAAGAACTCATCCAATAAGAAGATCGTGTACAAGAAGTGCAAAAGTCAGGTTCAACAAGATCTCAGAGCTATGAAAAAGCGTTGGTGGTCTGAAAAGGCCACTGAACTCAAGCTTCAGATAGAAAGGATGTAAAGGCTTTCTATGCTGGCCTCAAGAGCGTTTTCGATCCTCAGAAAAGTGGTGTTGCTCCAATCTCTACAGCAGATGGTGAAACTCTTGATGGATAAGTCAGATATTTTAGATTGCTGGAAAGAGCATTTTGAAACTGTGTTAAACACCACTTCAGTTACTGTTGAGGAAGCCATCACATCAATTTGAGCAAAATCCAGAAATTCCGGAGTTGTCTTTTGAACCTATCTATCAAGAGGTAAGTGACTCCATCAAGCAAATCTCATCTGGAAAATCCTATTCCACCTTAAGTGTATAAGCATGGTGGCCAAAATTTGGTAGAAAAGTTACATCACCTTGTCGTGGAGATATGGAAGGCAGGCTGTGTCCCACAGGATTATAAAGATGCCTCTATCAAACACCTCTACAAAAACAAGGGTTCCAGGTGTGTCTGTGATAATCATCAGGGGGTATCACTACTTTCAATTGCAAGCAAAATCCTAGCTAGACTGATTCTAAACAGAATCACTATACACCTTGTTGATGACATCTATTTCGAATCACAGTGTGGTTTTTGGTTGGGTCATGACACCACTGACATATTTTCTCTTTGTCAAGTTGCAGAGAAGGTTCACAAGAAAAACCAGGTGTTGTACATGTTGTTTGTGGACTTGACAAAGGCCTTTGACACTGTGAATTGAGAGGCTCTTTGGCAAGTCTTGAGGAAACTCAGCATCCCAGGAAACATGCTAAAGGTCATCATCTCCTTTCATAAAGGAATGAAAGCTAATATCGTGTCTGATGGTATGATGTCACAAACGGCACCAAGCAAGGGTGTGTCATGGCCCCTACCCTTTTCTTCTCGATGATGCTGAAATATGCATTTGCAGACACAGAGAGCAGCGTCAAGTTTCAGTTTCGAACAACTGGTGGTCTTTTCAATCATCAGTGCTTCAAAACTAAGACCCTCCTTCAAACACAAAATATTTCATGATTTTTTGTTTGCTGATGATGCTGCTCTTGTTGTGACATCCTTTGAGGAGGCCCAACATCTAATAAATCATTTCTCTGCTGCATGTAAAGCCTTTGGTCTTACATTTAACAAAGAAAACTGAAGTTGTACACCAACCTTGTCCTACTCTGAAGCAATTCTGTGTTGAGAAACAAAAACCGCCAGTCTACAAATTTCCTGAGAGACCATTGTAAGTAGAAGACAAACCCCTGAACTATGTAAAGTCTTTCACTTATCTTGGTAGCTAAGTCAACTGCAGTGGAACTTTAAATGATGAAATCATGCATCAGATTGCTAAGGCTAACAATGCTTTTAGCAAATTTCGTCATCGCTTGTGGAATGAGTGGGGCATTCAACTGGATACGAAAATTCAGGTTTACAGAGCTGTTGTCCTTGCCATCCTTTCGTACAGCTCAGAGTCATGGACTTCATACAGGTACCATATATGCCAGCTGGATGTTTTCCATAAAAGCGGTCTGTCTCCATCTGTGGCTAAGATGCAAAGACAAGCTGAAGAGCAACTTGTCAGCTGTCAATATATCTCATAACATCCTCAAGTGCTTAGCCTTGAAGTGGGTAGAATGGAGATCAACATGTTTTAGTGAACTCGGCAGTTTTCAATCAGCTTGCCTGAATCATCAAGAAGTGAGAGCAAGATCTAAAAAATCAGCTAATCTAACAGTGATCTCATCCCACAATCCCTACTCTTGCTCCACATGCAGCCTCCTTTGTAAATCACTAGCAGGTCTTATGTGCCACTTAAGATTATCGCACAAAATTTTATAACTGAATCAATTAAGTTGTCAGACCCTCATACGCTGAGTCCATTTTATATATATATATATATATATATATATATATATATATATATATATATATATATAATGTATGTATACAAGAAATCACACACTCCTCATTCTACAGTTAGTAGAATTTATTATAGCAGCATCTGGAACAGACAATTTTAAAGCATAAAATATGCAAGTAAATTTTACAAGTGAATGATGTACTAAATGGATATGTGGCCAAGTGGTTAGAATGTTAGCACTCCAACCATGAAACCTAGGTTTGATTCTCCCTATGGTCAATTTCTCAAGTAGGTAACTGTTTATATTAGTATAGAGGGACTATCCGAGAATGTGGCACCATTGAGAAGTGCCTGAAAATCAGGCCAAAGATTAACCCAAGCCTTGTGAGTGAAACTAGGTAAACAAAATTGTTTAGAAGATGTTGATGATTGTGCTAGCATGAAGTCACAAGGGTTTGCATGTACTTTGTTTAATTGCTGGTCAGGCCTGATTATGTGTTGTGTTCCAGAAACTTAACTAAGGTCTGCTCAGCATAGTTGAGGCATAAACCACAGATTAGCTCTATATGTGTTAAAGAAACACAAATATGCCTGAGAAGGTATCTGCAACAGAGATTGGCTAGCCAATTAAAGCAGACGGAAAACAAGCAATCAGCCTTTATGACATACTCATCAACTGTATAAACATCTCAATAAGATAAACAAGTGAATTAGAAATATAAACCACCATAAATTAGGTTTTTTTTTTGTTGTTGTTTTTATCTAAATCAGTATATGAAATGTAATCTGTTAAATTGAGCAACAAACTTGTTAAATCAAGAGTTGACTATTAAATCTACTTTAGGTTAGGGAACACTTAAGAAGGAAATCTTACACAGACTGTCTAAAAGCGAAGTCTACAAAGAGCCATCTAGACTTGGCAGAGAGGTCAGATGAATGCCAGTCATCATTTATAACATTCTTGGAAGACATCCATAAATCGAACATGCCATTTAACCTTGCAAGATAAAGATTTATAAAATGGCCTTCCTCACTTTATACATTAACAAAGACAAATTGATTAAGAAACTGTTTCTGGCTAAGGTACGAAGACATTTTCTGTGCAGTTGTTTTAAAAGTTATTAATGATTTTATATTTAACAATCTTTTAAGTATTCTAATGATGCTATTTATGCCCAGGTGTTAGCTCAGTAACAGAGCACTGGATCTAAGGTTATAAGGCAGTGATTCCAAAAGCAGGCAGTACCACACCCTCTGAGTGGCAGAAAGATCCAGAGAGGTGAGAAAAAAGTGGGTGGCTGGAGGGTGTCAGAGGCACCTCTTGAGTGATAGCATACACAAAACACATTGTTCCTGAAGTGCATTATGCCTTCATTTTATGGCGTATTTCATTTATAAAATAATTATAGGAAATACTAAGGTATTCATTTAAAATGCAATACTAGGACCAAGAAAATTCAATCAAAGGTTGATTATACATTGGTTGGGGGAGGGGTTAAGGTAGTGTCTATACACTGGGGGAGCTTGGGGTTGTGTTTTGGTATGCAAGGGAGCAGCAACCTAAAAAAGTTTGTTTGGAGACTACTGCTGTAAAGCATAAAACTTCATGTCATATTTTTATAGAAAGAAATCAGAGACCAAAGAAAAGCAGAAAATAGATTCACATCTCTAAAATCTTCAAGAGCTATATTATAAACAAGAAAAGAAATAACTGAAGTATTAAAACCAAATGAATTCTATAACTGGAATAACATTTTGCTCGAATGTTATCCTATCAAAAGGCATTTTTTAAGGCTTTTTTTTTTTTTTTTTTAGTAAGCGGGGTCTTTCCATTGATATTATTTTTATTAAATTCTATTTAAGTAAAATATCAATATTATAGCTGATAACGAGGCATCTCTTCAACTTGATAAAGATATTAGGGGCGCTGAAAAGTTCTCAGCCTGATTAAAAAAAAAAAAAATAAGACATTGTCAAATTTGGAGAAAATGCATCTAACCAAGAACTTTTCAGCACTACCTCATGCAAGGGGGCACTTTGAATTCCTCTAACTGAAACTAATTCATATCAAAAGAACTAACATCATTAGAAACAATCAATTTGGGCTATATTTTTTTTTTAATCTGCTATTCATAACTATTACAACAAAGTATTAATGGCCTTGTTTAAAAAAAATAAAATAAATAAAAAAATCCGACAGGTTTCCCATCAACGCAAGAGAACTTCATGCAGAATTTATGTGACATGTCTGACGCAGAGTAGAAAGTCTGAACATATGATTCCAAAAAGCTAAATAACATATCCAGACTGAGCTACAAATAGTGAATTGGGTTATATTTCAAAGTAGAGTCCTACAAAATTCTGAATTGAATTTCTCATGAGTAACTAAAGTCAACCCAGCCTATTTTAAAAAATTAGTTCCTAATGTTGAAAAATTAAAAATGTTATTGTACTGGGCTTTGAAAAATATCCCAGTTTGGTGACTTTGGGTAAAAATACTGTTTGAGCAACCCCTCCGACCTATCAAGAGAGAAAAAAAAAAAAAATTTTATAAGATTTCAGGAGTTTTTATTGTATTTTTTTTTTTAGTTAAATTTTTATGTCAACCTTTAAATATTCAAGACACTGGCCAATATTCATTGATTTAAAAGGGAGAAAGAAAGTAAGACAGAGAGAGAGAGAGAGAGTAAGAGTGGGAGAGATCCTGTAATAAACAGGAAAAGATTTTACTATAAACACCTAACTCAAGTTTTCAACTAAATAATTCTTTTATCACTTTCCAAAACATTCTCACCATCTCATTTCATTCAGGAGACATTGATCACTCTTACACTAAAATGGCAGTCTAACAGGGCTGTCGATGTCCTCTACTGCTAAAGATACGCAAGAGAAAAAAAATCATGCTAGCACTGCACAAAAATCAGAAATCTGAGTAAAAAAAAAAAAAAAAAAAGTAATTAAATAAAATAAACCTGGAATTCTTGTATGCAAGACTGGTATTTGAAATTTTCAAGAACTATTATGAGTAGCAGCACAACAGCAGCCGCCATAAAGCCATTCTTTTCACAGAAGATCAAAAGAAACAATAAATTGTGTTCATGAGAACTGGATTCAGCACTACAATAAAAAAGGAATAGTGTTTATAGTAGAAAAGACAAAAGAACAAAAAAAAAAAAAAAAAAGGCTAGAAAAATAGGTATTAACAGGCTGGCTGAAGCAGAAATAGTGAATGAATGCTAAAAGGCAGCTATATTCAGATAAGTTAGTGTAAGATGAAGAAAAGAGTACATAAGGACTTAAGCAAAAAGGTGTGGTTCCCTTGTATCAGTTTCCATGCATGCCAGTCAGCAATATTAAGAAAGTAGAAAAGACACATGGTATTCAATACATATCTGGTATAATAGAACACAGGATTTTTAATCAGAAAAGTTTACCATTCTCTCACAACATCTACTTGCTAGCGAGCTTTTCACTCTTAAAGCATTTTATTATGTAATTTCACATACTTGTAGGTAAGTTTCACTTACAGGATAGTATGCACATTACAACTTATTTACTTTTTCTATTTTAATGTTGCGTCCATTCAGGATGCGTATAATCATGTCCCCGCTCCCCAAAGTTTCTTGTACTGTTATGATTTAAGATAATGAAGTGGTTTCCTGTTGTTTCATCTATGATTTTGAATTTGGAGTTGTCCTTTTCTTCTGGCTACCATCCAAAGTCAGGGAGCCTAGTTGGCCTTGCTATTAACCTATGGTTGGTGGGAATAGACTCACACAGCAATTAAAGAAAATTAAAGAAAATTAAAAAAAAAATCATTAAATGAAATCAGTGTTAAGTGTTCTAAATCTACTGTAAGTTAACTCTTTTGTATTACATCACATCTGCATAAAGTTCTCTTGGAGTAATGTGAACCAACTGTTTATATTAAAGCATAATAGATTAAGCACCCTGAATTTTAAGATATTTTACAGGGTTTCTTTATTTTTGCTTCTTTTTTTTTTTTCATACCCCAACCCCTGCAGGGTGGGGTATGAAAAGAAGAAGAAAAAAAAAATCACTTAACTTGTTCTTTTTTTTTAATTGTTGCAAATTGGCTGTGCAGATGAAAATTTAAAAAAGTTTGATTCCAAAAATCTTCAATCAAACATGTACTTCAATGAGCAAAAGAAAATTAAAAAGGACATTTTTTTTTTTTAAAAGAAATAATTACAATTACTTAAAAGAAAAAAATGCTTAAACAAATGAATGCTACTCAACCTCTGTGCAGGTCAAAGCTTTTACAAGACAGTTGAGGTAAGGGAACTCCCTTAACTGTTACTTTCTCAACAAACATTAAAAAAAATACCATTATAATTAATCCTCAAAGAATCAAAAGACACCAATAGCCGGAATTCATATTAACATTTGAAACAAGAATCATTCCATTTTTTTTTTTTTAATACATTAATTTGTAATATCAATATAATCTGTTCCAAACATACTCTACTGAAGCAATAGAGTTTAATTTTAAATTTAAGACATATTACATGCTATTTGGATGATTTTTTTTTTTGTAATAAAATATGAACATTTTGAGATTAATAAAAATAAAAAAAAAAATAAAATAAAATAAAATAAAAACTCCAGAAGCATGTAATGCCAAACATTTTGCAGTATTTTGCTTTAGATATAGATAAATATAAACTTAAGACTGCATCCAAGAAGACAGATCAACGATGTCTCAAAGATGGCATACTGATAGAACATGAAACAAATGTAGTTTAGCTTTCTTTTTTATTATTTAACATAAGAAAATAGATTCAAAAGTAAGTTTTCTCTACAAACAATCAATTATCATAGTGAAAACTTGTCCTCCATGCCAGTTCACTCAGATGGAGAGTTTGATTTTTGCTTGGTGCTCAACAATAGTGTTTGTGCCAGGCTAAGTTAAACTTAGCAAATGTTTTCTTTAAGAATTCAAACACCACATTTTGCAATATTATAAATTTTTGTTCCAGAAACGAACACCAAATCATAAGCAAAAGCATTTAAAATTTTTTAGATTTTTTTTTTTACTGAAAAATAATTTAAAAAAAAAAAAAATTAAATAAAATGCAACAGTAAGAAAAACATACATATATTCTTAATATTTGTATTCTTTTATGTGCAGTGTATTTTCAGAAACAGCATGATTATGATTCTCCACAACTTCCTATCCATCTTTATTGTTGCTCTGCTATCCATTCACACAAATGTTATGTAGATTACTCATATTTGTATTAGCTCAACTAAATCAACCATATCTGTATAATTTTTTTTAATAAAATTTTACTTATCAATTGTTTAATGAAAAATAAATAAAATAAAAAATGCTCAATAATAAAACTGATTTTTTAAAAATTGACAATTTATTCAACAACAAATTACAGAAATTTTAGAAAAAAAAAATCATTTCATATTTGGTATTATCAGGTTACAAAACATTTTAAATTAGACTGAAATAGGGACCAGTGTTTTGGAACCCGATTTGAATTTGCAAATTTCAAATTATATTAATATTGTTTTCTTCTAAACATTTGAACTGGTCAGTTGACTAGGTGTAAAGTGACTGACAATTAGACTAATTTATTATACAAGTCAGAAATAAAATTTTTAAAATATCATCTTACATTCTTCTGTGCGAGATGAAAAACTTAATTGAAACCATTTTTTATATTATTAAGAGATGTTCTACAAAGATTTTATAAGGGACAGAAACAAAGTGTGGGGGGAGGGGCAAGACAGTAGGGGGGACCAAAAGAGGGGGGAGGGCAAGAGAGAGGGAGAGAGTGGGGCAAGAAAATCTTCTGAAATTCTCTGGATTCTATTTTACTCCCATCTGGTTGAAAGATAAAGATAAAAATGAAATTAAAAAAAAAAATGCATAAAAGAAATGTTCAACATTATTGCTCATACATGTTATTTGGACACTAAAATCTCTTCATATTTTTGGAATCATCATCATTACATTCCTCACATCTTCATTCTAAGAGGTTAAAAATTTCTTTTTTTTCTTTTTCAGGTTTATGAAGAAGGCTAACAAATAGATTGAAACATTGTGATGATAATGGCAAAAGTACAAACAGGTGTGTTCAAATAACGTGGATATGTTAATGACTCTTCTCAAAGTTAGAGTCAGTCTTTATTGCTTTTATAACACTTATTGAACCAAGCCAAAAGTCATGTTGATTGTAATAGACAAGCAAATCAATCAGAAAGAACAAGTGGCAATTATAGAAACTACTTCAAGTCATTCCACCTTCTTTCAATTTTACCACCAGACTCTTTTCTAACAGGTTGCAATAAGACATTCTAATGAGATTATACCAAAGAATGCTTGCATAAGATTTCTTGAATTATGTTTCATTCAAGAAAATTGAGATTTCAAAGAATTGGAAGAAAACTATAAGTACAAATAAATTAAAGGTACCAAATACAAGCTAATAATGCAACAATAATCTCAAGAATACTTCAAAGCAAAGGATTTGCTGGCATCTTTTTTATATATATATATATATATATATATATATATGTGTGTGTGTGAGAGAGAGTAATGCCAAATTTTACGTCATTTCAGCCTAGGTTAAATCCACCTTCACACCACTTTTCTAGAGCAAATTTCTGTTCAAGGAATGTCATTAGATTGCAGGTTATATCACTCATCAACATCAGTCAGTTATGTGCCATGCGTGATATATATTAGGCGATCATGTATCTTTGGATACACGACTGATGAGGCAGATTTTTCCTGCATTAGGTTGCAATATTCAGCATCCTTCACATATAAATATAATAAATATTAAACAATATTCCAATTAACACAAAAAAAAAACACAACAACAACACAACCAGTCATATGAACACCACATGGAAATGCAATATCTGAAAATGAAGAAACCAATATAGCACACAAAATGTGTTTGATAATTGTTAATTATAACTGATTGGACAATTTATATCTACATATGGACCAAAATACAAATAAAATAAAAATTATATATAATAGAGCATAATGAATAGTAGTGGTAATAAAACAGTGCTCAATGTAAAATAAGAGAACTAAAATTAATTCTGGTATAGTTTTATGTATATGGCAACCATTTTCAATACATGCCTGATGATTACCACATACATGAAACAGTTGCATCAAATAGTGAAGAACAATGTGTGTATATATATATATATATATATATATATATATATATATGTGTGTGTGTGTGTGTGTTTTAAAAATTACAGAACATTATTTTTCTTGAAAAGTAACCATTTTTTTGTCTAACACTTCAGAAAGATTCCTTGGAAAAATACCAAAACATATAAAAAAATAATTAATCATAACAGCTGAAAATGAAAAATTGCAGATGGGGGTTATCACAGGTACAAAATTTTTCTGTTTTATACTTAGAAGTTTATTTACATCAATTAATTAGTAATAAATTTATTTTAGTTGTAGCTCCTTATTTTACCCCCATGCACTTTTTCAATTTCACTGTTTATAATTTTTTTTTTTTACTGAAGAAGTATTGGGTGAAAAATTTCCTTTTAAAAAGACAAAGAATGTGCTCTGTCATTTTTAAAACAATATATAAATTCTGTGGTAAAATTTTTTTGTTTAAATATATTAGAGAGAAAGAGATTTTGTGTATGTATGTGCAATAAGTTCTGCTTCTACCAAAAAACTGATGGCCAATTATAATTCACTGTAAAAAAAAAAAAAAAAAAAAAAAACAATGCTTTATATAATACATATGATAAAGTCTGAAGGTTCTATGTAAATAGATCAATGTTGAAAAGCCTGCTCATGTGACATGGAATTGGTTTCTCCTGATAGTTTCAGAAAAATGTAATACAATGTAAATGTACTTCAGAAATTAGACATTCAGGGTGTGGACATCAAGAAAGAAAAAAGTAGTTTCGAAAAATTTTTTTTTCTTTTTTTGAGAAAAAATATTGCAAGAACTACAACTCAAATTACTATGACTTTTCATACTAAAAAAGATTCTGTATGCTGATAATGTAGAGTATTGTACACATACACACACCTCACGCATGCACTTACATGAAGAATAAAGTGACTATATTGGCTGGCATGGTGTGTGGACATGCAAAAGTTTCTGTTTTACCAAAAGTCAATATTTTTTTTTTTTTAAGTCCTCTAAATTATCCAGACTATACAACTATTTGGTTCTCACCATCCTATTCATATAAAAGTTAATTGTGAACACGTAAACAGATTGTTTTCAAAGAGTCTCATAGAAATCAATATATGGTAAAAGGATTATAATGTTCAATAATTTTAAGTAAATTTTAATATTTATATACAAAAACGTGGAATAAAAAGCTGCATTGTTTCATAACCAAATGTACTTATAATCATTGATTTGCTTTTTATGGATTATCAACCCTTTGTAGCCAAAAAATATTTTTAGATTGTCAGAATTTCTTTTTGTGAGAATGATTTAGTGATAAAAGTTTTATTCACAAGCAATCACCTATTTACATGCTGATCAGGCTTAACTGGCGATCATACAGGAACCAGTGTTTCAATGTGACATGACCATAACCAGAATTACTCATATATACATTGAGAAATAAACATGTCAGTGTTAAAACTTTAATATACTTTTAGTCATCAACTAGTAATTTAATATCAAGAAGTAACCGTTTTCTTTCTGGTTTGGTCTAATCTTCAGATATTTTTGTAATATTACAAATCATGTCAACTTTAAAAAAATGGTGGTTCTTCTCCAAACCAGCTTTACCTCAGGCTGACAATATTAAAACCAACCAACTTCTGGCAAGAAGAGAAATATTTGCTATAAATATACATTTATTCTGTCAGAATTTCAGAGATGATGAGTTATCAATATTAAAATTATTTAAAAACAGACTATTGTCCTTATCTTTGGTAGTGCTATCAAGTTTTAGCCATTGTGCTTTCTGGCCTTTATCAATTCTTTGTTGATCCAGGTAGCCTACAGGGAATTTCAAACTGATCTTTTTATTTATGGGAATAGGTTCTTCTCATTCCACTGCTCATGTCTAGGCATGGGACAATAACCTAGTTGATTAAAGTGTCCATTTGTGAATTTGGCAAGAGCAATTGTAAGTTCAATCCCTGGGCCATGCAGTGTGTACTTTGACTCAGTGAAAATGAGGCAAACAATAACCGAGCAATACCAAATAAGAACTAAACAAAATATCCATAAACATGGGCAGTGGAACAACAATGCCCCTAGATTAAATAAAGGGCTCAGATTTAAATTCTTTGCAGGTTACCTGGATCAACAATGAAGGTTAGAGAGCGCAATGGCTGAAACATTGTGATAGCAATAACAGGACAATAGTCTGCATTTACATAATGTACCTTTATTCTAGCAAATTAATCAACATCTTGTCATAGAGCCCAAAACAATTGTGAGTGTTAAAAGTGTAGGCTTTTTTTATTACAACTTTTCTCCCCTTACAATTATAATCAATATGATCATGGCACAAGCATAGAAACAGAAATCTCTAATAGGACTATAGATGATTTGCATATTTCTTATAATCAATACTCCTGTGACTTGTTGGATCAGCCTTCAAAAGAAAATTAAGAGAAAGGAAAAAAATCATGTCATTGAATTTGTTCCCTCACAGATTATGCTCCAATATGCATATTATGTGCAAAAAAAAAAAAAAAAAAAAAAAGAAAGGGGCCATTCTTTAAGAGTTGCCTCAACTCCACCAGCTGCATGATTCACCCCCATTATACAGGCTATGAAAGTATGACTAATTAAAAATACTAAAATAACCACAAAATATTCAGTATACAGAAAAATGCCAAATTTACAAACAAGATCATTTTTTTTTTTAATGTGTTTTTTTTTTTTATTTTTAGTCCCACATTATTACAGGATATATAAAGAATAATTCACATGAGAATTGAAGATCTTTCTCTCAAACAAGATTTCCTTTTGCACTTAAACAGATGAACAAAAGGTGCTTTCTGATGTCTGCAGTTAACACCAATATACCTAAGGCATTGTAAGCTTGTACTAAAAGAGCAGATTTAACAAATAAGCACATACTCAGAGATGTACCAAGTTAGGTATCAAACTCATGGTTGGTAAGTTATTGCAGCTTGGTTCTGAAACTACAGTAAGTACTCAGGTACCAAATGGTATGGTATGGTATAGTATTTTGTTATGGAATCACTTTTCCTTTCAATCAATTTTGCTTACACCATTCAACAAGGAAATCCTTGATATTAATTTTATTGTTTACATTGTCAATCAAAATAAAGAAAATAAATTCAAACAAAAAATTAAAAACATGTATCAAAATTTTAATAGTACTAACTTATAATTTCTTAGATTTTGGCATCTAACCTTACCTATCATCAATTAATCTTTAGTTAAAAAATAAATATTCAGAAATCAAAAATTACAGAGAAAAATGAGAAATATAAGGAAAACCTACTTCAAAAAAAATGTTGATGAGAGGAGACATGAAAATTTCTGTGTGAACTAGAAGCATTTAAAAAAAAAAATAAATAAATAAATAATTTCTAATGTTTGGTTATTTCGTCAGTTTTTGAGAAGTGGATCAGACCAAGAACTTAAAGCATATATGTGTGTATCATGCAACTTTTGAAAACCTAATTTTGAAGCTAATTTTAAGAGGGTCACATCATACATGAGATTTAAAATTAGCATATATACTACTGGCCCTGGCTATGCTGTTGACCAAACTATATATCCATTTACTGTAGTCAAAAACTACAGGTGTATTTAAAATAAACAGGATTTTGATAAAACTGATGTTTTACTTAACTATATCCAATAATAATGCGTGTAATATCCAGATATTAGTATTGCATTATAAAATACAAACATAGTAAATATGCATCTTTTCCATTGTTTATGGTTATGTTTAGCTGTTTGTCATTCAGTTATTTATGGCTGTACACATCTACACAATGAGTATAGCGTTATTAACGATACTTTTATCAGTCTTTTTTTTTTTTTTTTAAAGTTATTTAACTAGAAGATGGGATAAAGAGATAGAGGAAAAGATGTTAGTCTATTGTAATTTGGTCTCTCAAAAAAGGAACTCACATGATTCATAAGATACATGGTAAAATCATTTTTATAAATGAAAATTTGGGGGTCACGGGTTACACAAGTATATAGGTATCTGCTTTTGTTTGTACAAAATAAGATTACAAAGACATTGTGTTCCACTTTAAATATCCATTCATATTTGCAGTTAGTGTTGATTGATCGATGGAAAAAAGAAAAAAAAAAAAAAAGAAAAAGTGATTCTGTTGTTTATACAAAGAGGTAAACCCAACCCACTTTAAAAAAAAAAAAAAAAAAAAAAAAAGAGTCTATTAATACTTTCAAAATTTACTGTTTCTTTCAGGCTGCTAAATTCTATCAATTAAGTAAAGAGATTAAAAATACTATACCAGAACAATGAAATAGTGTAAGCAAGTACATTTTGGTTGTAAAAACAATGAGAAAATCTTAATTCACAAACTCAAAAAAGAAAATAAATAAGCAAGATTACAACACTAAAGTTTAACATATTGTCTTTTTTTTTTTTCTTTTTTAAGTATATAAACATATGGAACATCCTGCCTCTCATGTATTGTGCTCCATTAACCAGATTTCTAACAGCTTGCACTCTGTCTCTATGTTTTTATATATATATATATATTAAACACTGTAATGCATCTATTGGCCTGTGCATGCACTCAAGAAAATTTGATAAAGAAAATATGCTCTCCTATAGGGTCCAAACCTGTATCTCCCTTTCTAGTAGAATCCAACAGTGTTATTTAGACTGATCGGCCACGGTGACTTTCACAGCCCAACAAAGTTTTATTTAACCATTTTAAATATAACCTTGCTGAGCTGCGAGTCCTAACAAGAGATGTGCAATAAAAAACAAAAAATGAATTTTGCTTTACTATGATGGCTTCACTAAACATAAGAAGTATATACTTATACATTGAAAGACATCCCATATATATCAATTATATATAAACAGTGTAATCAAAATATCCTATCATGAATAACTTAAAATCCTAAGATAATGCTTTTGCATTGCCTCAGTTTTTAATTTTACTTTTTATGGAACCTTACCCATAATAACAATGGACTATTCCATACGTAATAAATACTGTGCCTCAAGAGGAAGCAGGGAGTTCAGTCTGAAGTCTGGAGTGAGGTCCATCAGAAGTCTGTCAGTCAGTCAGAGCGAGCGAGTCAGTCCAAAACAGAGTCGCGTTCAGACAATTACTACTAAACCTGATTGTTCGTACTAACACTTTCTACTTCTCTGTATATATTCCTGTTTGTAATATATCTGTGTTATTCCATATCCGTGTTAAAGTTCTTCTTGTTGGTGGTTCTACCTTGGACTATGACCGTGGTACAAGGAACCGGACCATAACACTTTTATTAATATATTCAAGTTAACAGAATTAAAAATTATTAGAAATACTAGTGAAAATTTCAGTTTCATCGCACTTTAAGAATTGTACTTTGTACATCCATTTCCTATATAAAGAATATTAACACATTTTTAAAATTTTCAAAGGCTTTATCAAAAAAAATTTAATTTGCAATTATCTGCTTTGTGTTGTAACTAAATTTTCTGTAATCTAAAAAAAAAAAAAAAAAAAAAACCTTCCTTGTATTGTAAAAACAAGATATAAATGTTCTTTGTTAATAGTCTTATACAAGTTTTTTTTAATCAAAAAGTGACAGAAAAAAAATAATTTTCTTACTTTGTTTATGAAAGTAAAATTAGTTCTTACAATTTAATCCTCATGTTTTTCACATTTAGAGATAATAGGAATGTCTAAATTTAATTACTTCAAACTTTATTTGGGTTCCATTTCTCCAGCTGAAAAACGTGTGTGTGTGTGTAAGTCTGCCACTCTTGGTAATAAGTAAGATTTTTTTTATTATTTTAAAGAAATTAGTTTCTTATAGAATAGATATAATAAAATTTTGATAAAAAACTAACTGGTCATCCCAAACCAATCACTGTTTTATCATCTCATGAGGATTTCCAGTACAATGAAAAAACTAAATAAATATTTGATAAACAATTATAACTATTAGACAATCCTAGAAAATATTTCTCTCTTTTGTACTGATGAACATTTTTCCAAATAGTTTTCTTATATTTATTTCTGTTCAAATAAAAGCAATAAAATAAAAATAATTTGGTAACAGATTGGTTCATTTACATTTACTCTTTGATCCACGGATTTGATTCTAGTGAAGGAGGCTTTATAGTAAAAATATCCTCTTCCCAATTTGTGAATGGCAACACCATGGCCAAGATAATCAAAACAGAGTGCAGAGAGATTAGAATTCATGCCTCTCACATTATTTCCAGCATAAATTTTAATTTTTTCATTATTGTATCTTCCATCAATTTACACATTATCTTGATGAGCATTTCATACCAATTACTTTATTCTTTCATCATTCTGAAGTGGACTTTGTTTAGAAACAGGAATGGAGCACAAAGAGTGTGAAGAAGATAGCCAAAAGGCAGAATAAATGGCAGCTGATTGAAGAATTCTACAGACCAAAAAAAAAAAAAAAAAAAAAAAAAAAAAAAATCACTTTTGAGAGCCTTTCCTTCTTATTCTGTTCAGTTCCTGGTAAGATTCATCCAAGTTGGTTAATATTTATTACAGCAAGCTAGAAAAAAAATCTACAGTATACAATTTACATAAACAATTTTTTTTCTATACAAATATAAGAATAGAAAAAAAAAAAAAAAAATAATGAAACAAATTCTCTCTCATATATATATATATATATATATGAGATAGATAGATATAAAAATAGAACTGCACTTCTTAAAATCAATAAATTACAGAATGGAATATACAAACAAAAACACAAATTCATAAATGCTACATTGATGAATCACTGGCATGTTTATTAAAATGATTCTCCCTCAGCCCCAAATCCTTAAGATCAAATCCCAAGCAATTTTTTCCCCACACAACATAAAGAGCGTTTTGAGAACCAGGAAAATAAAGAACTATGTATCATAATATAAAACATTAGCTAGATTTGATTAAAACATTGATGGGTCCTTAAATGTGTAAATGTCTTGAATGAAAGCCAAATTTACCTACCCTTAAATCTGTTGGTAAACAGAAAACAAGTCAAAGATATCAGGTACACAAATGTGGCAAGGTTCAAAAATCAACAGATACTAAAAGAAATAGTAGACTGAAAGACCAAAAAGGTAGAAACATGATGTAGGGAGTTGAACACAAAATCAGGTGAGTTAAAAGTAAGGCAAAGCTTAGCAGTACAAAGACTGAATAGTGAAAAACAGCTGTGGAAGAGAACAAAAATGAAGAAGCCTCTCAAGTGGATGGAAAGGAAAATGTATGCAGATTAAAGTGCAGACAATTTCTGTAAGGTCCCCCCTCCAAGAACCAGCCAATTAGAGGCAGTCATGAATCAATTCAGAGCTTCACATAAACAAAGTGCAGTAAGGTTCTGGTTGGCAATGCAGCAGAATTAAACCATAGAAAAGGCAATTAGTTTTCAGACACAATTTGCTCTTTACTGAAAAGACAAAAGATTAAGATAGAATAAAGGTTATTTTATGAATATGGGTACCTGATCAGATGCATTCAAATATTCTTTTTTGTCAGATAAATGTCTTCTATAGATCAAGGTGTAGTAGTTATTAATATAGAAAGAGAACTTGGTTGCCACGTTCAAATTCCAGTTGATTCTGTCTTGTTCACTTTGTGCTAAAGCTCTTGAAAAAGGCATGAATCAATCTTTCTCCAGCTATGAATTAAATAACAGGGAAGGCTTGGCTCACTTTCCATGAAGTAGCAAGCAGTTTAAGAGAAGGAATATTCTGAATTCAAAACCAACCAGAAGAGGGATGGACTCTTTCAGGCCCAAAGCACTTTGCATCCGCTTCAGCTCCAGTACATGTGGTGCTAATGGGTTACAGGAGTTGTGATATCACATCAAAAGATTTTGATATCAGCTCAGCTGAGTAACACCTATCAATAATTTAAATAATCTTTTGTAATTTAAAAAAAAAAAAAAAAAAAAAAATCCTCAGACTACAGAAATTTAGATAATACATAAATTTGAACGTTCTTTATCAAGCTTGTGTTTTTTAATTCAAATATTGAAACTACTATAAAGAAAAATAAGAATTTTAATTTTCTCATATTTTAGAAATATTGATCTTTGTGTTTCCAATTTCAAACAGGTGGCTTCTCAATTTTGTTAATTTCTATTTCAAGATATATAGAATTCTTTTTAACAACTCCATGGAATTTGCCAATAAATTTTTAAGAGGATTTTATTTTTATTTTTTTGGAATCACTTGATTATTCTTGGACTTTTCAATACATCCAGATATTCTTTTTTTGAGAAGTTCAGTCCAAGAAGACTTATGTTGAATTATCATATCAATTAACTAAAAATTGAAAAAGAATGACTTTTTTCAGTATTGTACATAAAAATTAAATACAAAGAAAGAGTTGTAGCCATATCAAGTAGAAACACTGATTTCCATTCCATCACCAGAATTAAGCAACATTAAGCCTGGCCAGTATTCAGATGGGTGACCACTTGGGAATACCAGGCGGTGTACGATACGTAACAGGACTAGCAAGATGGCAATAGATACAATCTTGCTATTTATACTAACAGAAGATCGAAATGTGTGAAGGTGCTTCTGAACTGACAGGTCGCAAGACCTACCTGAAATTAGGCGAAATGAGAACACATACAAACACATACTTGAAACTGATATTATATATGTCAACATACAAAAACATGCATCTATGTCATATGCTAATACATATATTGCTAAACTTCCAGAGATGAACACTAGAATATAAAACATAAATAGATTTGTAATAGGACAGAAATATACACTTTCCTTCTATACAAATCTCTATCAAAGACATAGCGCTCCACAACTTCCTTTATCTTTAATATCTACAAACTATAAATTGCCTACACTTGAAAAAGATAGTGGAGTGGTTTCTTTATTGCTGTCACCAGTCTTTAATTCAAAACTGTTCTTCTAAACTGATGGGCAAACTAGGTTAAACAGCTCAAACCTACAGCTGAGGATAAAGATGAATTCATACCTTTTCCAAGGGCATTAGAGCCAAATGAATACAAATTGTATCTACCAGAATTTAAACACTGTTCACAAATTCCATCACTCCATATTGTTAACCACTAAGCCACTTACATGCCCATTCTACACATACACAGAAGGTAAAAGACAATTCAGCTTGTATAAGATTATATGTTCAAGAAAATAAATAAGAGCTGCTGTCATTTATTTCTATAAAATAAACAAATGCTATATTGCTTCTTTCTTTTGTTAAATTTTATATTTCTTTGACATAAGCTAATGAACAACAAAATAAAGACAAACCCCAGAAAAAATAACCATCATGATTATGACCTTCAAGAAATAAGCAACTATAAAGAAAGATGATTTTAATGGAAAAGAGAAATACTGTTAAATGAGCAAAGAAAATCATTCCTACTCCCCACAACCATTTATAAAAATATTTATAAAAAATTTTTTTTTTTTTTTTAAATGGATTGACAAGTAGATATGTCTAAAAATGTTATTTTAATAATCATAGAAAAGCTTGATTTTAGTTTCACTCAACCAGAAAAAAAAATGGGGAAGGAGAGAGAAAAAGCTAGCACAAAGATATTTATTGCTATTTCAGAACATTGACATCTTGGGCAGGTTAAGAACTTTTTAGCAGTGTGTGTGTATATATATATATATATATATATATATATACACACACACACACACACACAGGGATGAATAAAAGGTTCACATTTTAGTAGACACAAATAGTTACAATTCTTGCAATCATGCAGAAGTTATGCCAGAATGGGAGTTGAGAAAGGATCACTCTCAGCTGGACCCATAGGAGAGAAGGACTGGTGTCATAGAGGCCCAAAACTTTCTATGACACTAGAAGAGACATCACTGATGAAGCATTCTAGTGCACATTATATACATATAAAACAAGGTGATTGGTGAAAGGAAAAATTTAGTATGTCTAGATTACAAAAAAAAAAAAAAAAAAAAAAAAAAAAAAAAAAAAAAAAAAAAAAAAAAGTGATGATAGCTAAGACCATAATCCTATTATAATTATTCTTATCCCTCTCTTTGTTAGGTCACATGACCATTATGCCCTGCCAATACCTCATAAATAGTGGACTATTCCATTTTGACAGCGTGAAAAGAGAGGAAAGACACTACTTGGTTTCAGTGGAAAAAAAAAAAAAAAAAAAAAAAAGGAAGATAGAAGTGTTTAATGTCTGTTTCATTGAAATGGAAAAGTTTTCAATTTCAAATCTTTTCATTTGTATTTAACTTATTAAAATAACAATCAGCATTCATATTTATGATTGCTATTACAATATTTAGTTAAAGTTGTTAAGCTTAAATATTTAATGATGTGATAAGGGAATTTCCATGGATATTTTATTGTTGTAAAACTTGCCATGAGCTTATTCAATCATTAACTTAAGATTCATCAGAATATAAAAATAGGAAAACTGCAAAATTTAAAATTAAAAAATGAATAAATGACCCATGACCTCTTATCCTCATATTGCACTTATGCCAAACATTATTTTAATGCAAGAATATATATTACAATAATAAATACAAATAAAAACAAGACTAGTTATTCAAAAGGTAAAATTTAAAAATTACAAATCATTTTTCAATATTTAAAAGTAATTATACTTTAACACCTTGGTGCATCTAATTACCACCCAACATTCCAAGTGCAAAATTTTGGTAATTTTACTAATTGCCATCCAACAGATTATTTTACTAAAGTTAGGAAGTTTGGTTTATAATTATAAGCTGTTGGGCAGTAATTACAATCAGTCGTCATATTTCTGTCTCCCAAGATTTAAAAAAAAAAAAAAAAAAAAAACACACAAACAGAAAAGAAAACAAATTAATCGTTAATCTAAGTATAAAAAAAAAAGGCAAAAGTTGTATGGCAATTGGAAAGCAAAAATAGATTTGACAGCAAACAATTTTGCAACAAGACCAGAGATTTGTACCAACCAACTAGAGTACAAAAGGCTCAACAATCAATACTCAATTTAGCTTGAAGCTGCAAAGTAATGTGTATAGAATACAGTTAAGATCTGAATCTATGAAAAACAATGGTAATAGAAGCTACCAACAAAAGTTTTAGCCAATAGCTGAATATCTTGCAGAAGAAAGGAAGGAAGAAAAATTCAAAGAATGAGTAGGATCTTAAGTGGTGGGACCTCAAGGTGTGGAATTCAAAGTAGGTTATATATTGAGAAATGAGTGAAAACAGAATGATGGATAAGCTGCCTCAGTTAAATGAAGATTGTTATTTGAGCTGAGCTTGTTAATTATTCAAGTCTCAAGAGAGAAAAAAATACTTCAATATAGGTTTATGATTAAATTAAAAAATTTTTTTTTTTTTTTTTTTCATTTTGTTTTTAAGGGATACATTAACCAGCTATTTGAAAGCAGATATTTCCCATGGAAACACCAAAAAGACTTCCAATTTCATTCAGTCATCACATTCTATCTCATTAAATCACAATAACCAGAAAAGACTAGATATACAAGGTTAAGTCAAAAATTATCCGCACTTTCACCATAACATATTTAGGTTTGTTACACTGCCTTCTGCTTGTGTGTTTATAGTTGATACTGTGAACACCTGATCAAATTTTTGAGCTCGTTTGCACCTCTTTGCTTGCTGTTATTACAGTGTAAACATGACTGTGCCACTAGCAGTGTGCATCAAAGAGCTGTATATCTGTAATAGAAAAATATGAATAAAGACAAAAGGAAAACCTATCTTAGCTAACATATTTTGTCTTGATAAAGTCCCTCAGAGAACAAAACATATTGGTTAAGATACATTTTCCTATATATATATATATATATTTTTTTTTTTTCAGCCAACTTGGACATTCATGAGTGTCACACCACTCATCACAGTCCTGCATCAAGGTCAGAGTCATTAGAGTGGCATTCAGTGTTATGCGATTACTGGGTGATGAGCCAGTCTTGCACCATGGCTAGGTGTCCAGGACAGGAGATCACTCACAAGTTCTTGTTTTGTTCATAAGCAGTGTCCTAAAACACACGTTCTGCATTTGTGTAAGATTGTAGAAATATAAGGGATGGTCCCATAGAGCTGTGATTTAGTTAGATGTTGTCTCCAAGAGATGTTAAGTATAGCTCTCTGCATCCGAGTGTAGGTTCCATCAAGGTTTTTAGTGAATGTCTAATCAGGTTTCTCCATGAAAGGA